>OY740776.1:36315314-36445314 GCA_963513935.1 Aphrophora alni
GCTCATTAGAAATAGGTTATAATTTCTACATATAATTGAGCGATTGAATATATGTTAGATTCTAATGGTAGGGGTTTTTATTTTATACATTAACTTCTTCATTTTGTTTTATAAAGCGATGATGACTGAAAGGTTTTTTCACTACAAAAAAGGCAAACAGAAGGAGACTATATCCCAACAAAACCACACACGCAAAACAATACAAACAAAAAGAAACGTTGTTTGTTTGTGTGTTCGTTCAAAGAGTTAAAGATTAGAAGAATTCTCTACAGTGTTTGAAAGTCTTGGAGTAAATATTTAGATGAACTGAAATATTTCTCAAACAATTATCTCGTCTCTCCAAAACAGATGTCAGGTAGAAGGGTCTTAATGACGTAACATTCTTTGTCTGAGAAACATCTGTTGTACTGTAAAGATATCGTCTTTAGATGGATTATTGCTTATTGAAATATTTTCATAAAATCAGTGCGTACAAGCAGGATGATCTGTAGTCACGTTTTATTTAAATTATTATTCTTTTTGAGTTTAAAAATTTAATTATAGAAGTCGAATAGTTATAGACTCCAGTCTATAAGAGTACATCATGTAATTTTGTGTTTTACTCTCTGACATATAATTAATATATAGAAAGTTATGCGATGGGTCAAAAAAGCTTTGGTAGGTTTTAGTTCTTATTTTGGTCCCGTAAGTCATATTAAGTAGTTTTTGGGATGCAGTCTGTCTGTTTGTCAAGCCAGTGCTCTACAGCCAAAACGCGTGGACAAACTTTAATCAAACTTTGTAAGTTTGGCCACATTTCGGTATATTTTAGGTTTACCATATAATGCACAAAGATACGATTTTTTATCACAATCGGAATTAACGATTTTGATCAAATTATTCCTAAGTGCAGCCGATAAGCACACAAAAAAGTGTTATTCGCCATCTATCTCAAATTTATGATTAGTGAGTAATAATATAAATAGAAAAAAGACCACAGGACTGTATAATCCCTTAATCTTCAAAATCGTAATGAACTAAAACCGTGACAAAATCGTAAGTTAAAAAAAACTTTTCAAGAATATTTCGGAGAAAATAATGAACTTTAGTCCCATCGTTAAAACCACCATTTTAATCTGATACTACCCACGTTGTAGACCAATCAACTTTAACACACTTAATATTAATAAGTAAACAAACTTTATAGCACAAACACATGATCGATTTTAAGAAAATTTTGTATGTGGGCATATTTTAGCAACATCTTGAACTTCTTTTTCAAAAATTCTCAAAGTTTAATTAAATTTAGTGAAGAGTAGTCTATTCGTATTCAAACAAAACTCATGTTGGTTTAGTCGGACATTTGTCATAATTTCTGTATATAAAAACTAACAACGTTTCGAGAACATAAATCAACTTCCGTTATCAAGTGTAAACTAGAACATAAAACAGAAATAAACTACTTAGTCTAGTAGCTTAAGACCATGTAGGGAACTGAAACTAAATCTATAATCTAAGATACAGAACTCAAGACTAAAACTAGACCTGTGCAGTCAAAGACTAAATACAATCGTGATATGATAAAACCACCACACAACTTTACACTACACAAAGGACAAAGCTACTGTAAGGGATGGATTCAAGAGAAAGTTGTCCTGCTTATCAGAGTAAACACTTTTTTGCTCCTTCTTTTAAAAGTCCAGTTATCGATCGCGTTATAATTCCCATTTGTGGAATAAGCGGATAAATTTCAAGCTTATTTAAAGTAGAATATTTGTTATTTGTAATTTTGAATTAAATTTAAAGTAACGGAAGTCATATTATCCTTATTTATAAACTAGTTTAGTTTGACTGATAAGATTATATATGAAATTTCAATTAGTTCTCGTTTAAGCAATTTTATTCCCGGTGTGATATTTTTACCTCTCTCATTTAAATTTGTAGTTATTGGATCAAATATTTTCTTTTTACATGTTTGTCTTAATTAAGTGTTCTTTTTATTTAAACTAAGGCCTTTTGTCTTGTCATACTTACATTTAATACCGTGTAATGTTTAATATTCTGAGTGTCATTTTTAGTATTGGTTTTGACGAGATGTTGACTAACAGTGTTTCGATTATTAAGAGCTGTATGTTGCTGTTTATCTCTTTTACGTTCTAGTTTCTCACTTGATAACTATAGTTGATTTATACTCTCAAAACGTCGTGTATTAGTTGTCATATAGACAAAGATGGCACATTCGGTATGATGTCATATATATCCCATATCTTGTTGGTCATATTTATGTCCCTGATTTCACTCTCACATCCATGAAGATGACCAATTAACGGTCGAAACCAGCAGTTCATTAGGACATTTAAGGATTGTTGCCTTAACGCAAGAATAACCTAACAATTGATTAAATTGACAGTCCTGGAGACTAACAACACTATGTAATAATTTTACATTAAAAATAATTTAAGCTCTCATTTTAAAAATAGTGACAGATATGTGACGGTGTCACTTGGCAGCGAACAGCTGACTGGAACTACAGCTATGTTGAGCAGACCACGAAATTTGGAAAGCTGAGAGAAGTGATCTCGTCCGTACACGCAGGCAGACATGCTGTGTCTGTTTTGGTTTTCCATCTTATATATATTAAAATAAATCATATATGATTTGTTAATTCGGATCATACTGTTCGGGAATTTTCCAGAGGCTCAATTCCAAAATTGGAGGTAATTTATCGTTTAAAAGAAGAAGAATAATTGATAATTGGCCTCGCCCTACAAAAAATCCTTCATTCATTGGTGTTATTTTGTGCGATTAATTAGCTTTAGTTCGGTAATGATAAGTTTATTACTAAATTACTCACGTCATAGCAATCTTGTGTTCAGTATTTATTCAATAATATTTCATTACAGCTGTTTCGGTATAACATATACCCATCATCAGATGAAACAACACATTTACACAACACACTGATACACATTTCACAAAAATAAATAAACATAAAATGTTTGGTACTGTAGTACAAGTCGAAAATAATATAAAATAAAGTTTAGGTAGTTTAGATAATATAGCCACATCTTTCTAACGTGGTGGTCAACTGTATTTATTTTTGTGAAATGTGTATCAGTGTGTTGTGTAAATGTGTTGTTTCATCTGATGATGGTATATGTTATACCGAAATAGCTGTAATGAAATATTAATGAATAAATACTAAACACAAGATTGCTATGACGTGAGTAATTTAGTAATAAACTTATTTTAAAGCATTCATAAGGCAATATGGAATTTAGGAAATGATAAATAATTAAATTAATCTCTTCAAAGCTGGGTACCTTATGGTGCCAGGGCAGACCTTTGGGTAATGGTTTATACCTCAAAATAATAGAGACTAAACATACGTTTCCATCACAAATTGGTTTGAAATTGTTGGAGATGAAACATTCTTTAGAAAACATATCTGCTTTTCAATTTTTTTTTTATAACGTATAACATGATATATATTTATACATTTTGAAATCTTTAAAAATAGATCATTACTTCCTAATATACGCTCTTTTCGACCTTGGAAATTGAAAAATAGAAGAAGTTTACAATCTTTACATCTAAATTAGTAAGATAAAATATTACCTTAAATTTATAGCTGAAAATATTTGCCACGAATATGTATCGCAGATTCATTATCCGGTTTTACTATTTAATTAGTAAAATTGCAGTAAAATTAATTTTTTAATTTTTAAAAACATATGATTCAGGAAACCACAATACGACAACAGCTGATAAAAGTAAACATAACCTAAAAGTTGCGTAATAAACTGAGATCAGATGTTGAGAAAAACAATAGATGGGTTTTACTGGTTGCTAGGATAAACAGTGCTTGGTTGCTATGATACATACACTAGTTGAAATTGATCTCTTGTGTCGGGAGGTAGGTCATCATTTATTCTGACGTCACGAGATGTAGATCGCCATTGTTGAATGATTTGTCGTTAAAAACAAACTCATTGTTGTAGATGACTGACTGATTGTTTGGGTTTAACAGTAAATTATTGCTCAATTTGATATTGGTATACTTGTGTTTAATAGATCTTGTAAATTAGTATGAGATTGATATGTACGTGGTTGCATTGTATATGTGATGGGGGTGTATTAAATTTATTAAAACATAGTTCTCTTAAGAGTATTATGTACGAAATATGTTTAATGGTGATAATAAGATAGCTTTTCAAATCTTAAATTTCGTTTAATATTTTTACTCTCTAACAGATTCGTAAAAAAGAGGAACTTAAGTTATGGATCGAAAATTGATGCCGAGTTTGAACGGAAATATCAGTTTATAGGCTCATGAATTATACGGAACAAACAAGGTTAGGTTATGATAGGTTGAGTTACGATAGTTTTGGTTAGGTTATGAGAGTTTAGGCCAGTTTTGATTATGTTTGGGATAGTTATTCTAGACTCGATTAAGACTACATGGTTAAAAATACCTGAGGACGTGTTTATGACACAAACAAGGTTAGTTTAGGTAAGGTTATGTTATTTAAATTTAGGTTAGGGTAAGCTAAATTAATTAAATTTCTGAAACGTTTAGTCTATGTTAGGTTAGGTCAGTTTAGGGGTAATTATATAGCAGAGCTGCCTCACTTCAAAATCAATTTTTAAAGGTTTTATTCGTCAAATAAATGTTGGAAAAATATTTTACTATCGAAAAAAAGTGTCGGAAAGATGATTACATAATACAATAATACAATTACACAAGTAGTTTTTTCGTGAAAAAATTAACTCTGTGTTATCTTTCATACTCATGACATTCACTTCAATAAACGTACGGAAGGTTTGGCCAGGTGGTTATATATATATATATATATATATATATATATATATATATATATATATATATATATATATATATAGCAACCTGGCCAAACCTTTCGTGACATATTATAATACAGCCCTACATATGCGTACACTGAAGCACATACGCAGACAATTGAACGTCAATGGAGGGAAGTGCGAGGAAATGTGCCGCGATATGGAAATTCAAAACAACATTTCCATGGCCATATAGCCGAATTTATGTTTAAAAGAAGTACAATGAGTATAATACTCGTTTTCATCATTTATGGCGAATTACGAGTGAAATACATTTAAATTCAATAAAATCCTCTTTTACAGAATTTGCAGCAGAATTTGACTCTGATTAAGATTTTCTTGTGTAATTATATTATGTAATCATCTTTCCGACACTTTTTTTCGATAATAAAATATTTTTCCAACATTTATTTGACGAATAAAACCCACAAAAATTGATTTTGAAGTGAGGCAGCTCTGCTATATAATTACCAGTTTTGGTAAGGTTAGGTTAGGTAGATCTAGTTTAGATACCATTAAAAATTGCCGTTAACAACTTGAGTTTATTAAAATACTATTTACTCTGAGGACTTGTTTATGGAACAAACAAGGTTAGTTTAGTTTCGGTAAAGTTCGGTTAGGATAGATTTGGTTAAATCAGTTTGTGTAAGGTTAGTTTAGGTTAGGATAGGTCAGTTTTGGTAGAGTTAGTTTAGGCCATTAAAAGTCCGTGGTTAAGAACTTGAGTTTCTTAAAATACGATTTACATAAGGACGTGTTTATGGAACAGACAAGGTTAGTTTACTTTAGTTTAGTTAAAGTTAGGTTAGGGTGAACTTGGTTAATTCACTTTATGTAAGTTCAGTCTAGGTTAAGTTAGGTCAGTTTTGGTAAAGTTGGCTTAGGTTGAGTTAGTTTAGACACCATTAAAACTCCGTGGTTAAGAACTTGAGTTTATTACAACATAATTTACACCGAGGGCGTGTTTATGGAACATACAAGGTTAGGTTAGGTTAGGTTTGATTAGGTTAGGTTATGTTAAGTTCGGTTAGGTAAGTGAATTTTGACCATATCAAATATTAAAATAAAATTTTAAACAGTGTTTATTGTTAGTTGTACTATTTTACTTTGAACTATGAAACTATATATTATGATCTATTTTTAGTGATGAACAGATTGAACGGTTATATTCTTTGTTGCGATCTGCGAGTGCAAAGTTTGTGCAATGTTTCGTACAGTTTATTTCCCTTGTAGTGCGAAGTCTTCAAAACAAAATACAAATTAATTTTATAATTCGGACTTTAATTACGCGGGGATATTTTAATCTTTCATGTTACCTTATAATTAGTTCTCTTGCTCTATCAGTACTGCCATCTTTGAAGACTTACGTAATCATATCAAGTAACCTACGTACCTGAAACAAGGAAAATTTACTGTAAAATACGTCGTAAACAATATGAGCGAAGTAAATTAATTAAAATCATTATAAAGCTCCTTACAAGACACCCACATCCATTCATGTTGACGGTTTGTGTTAAAACAAGGTTTAGTTTTGTAGTCATATATGAAAATTAATTGGAAATTATTATTATTAATTATTATTTATACAAAGTGTTCATAAATGCCGTGTCAAACTGTGGTGGTTAAATGGGTTAAAATTACAAAACTACCTATAAACATATCGCAGGAAATGATTCGTTTACCATTTGTCGCTCATTTTGTATTTAAAAAAATATATATTGTAGCTATTGAAATTATTAAGATTTCGAATAGAAATTTTATCAAGACATTTTTGATTAAACCAGTAAACAAAGACGTTATTATATATATTTTCAAAACTGCCGGCGTTTAGGTTTTTTGTAAAGTTAATGGTTTTAGAGATATTCAATATTAAATATTTCAGTCACCATTTTTACAATTTATAAGATAAAGTTTTATTATTGGTAAATTAGATACAATCTTGTTGAGCACTGTGGTGAAATTCACAATAATAATTCGAATTTGCCCCTAACCACAATCGCTAGAAACTTAATAAAACACAATTATTCTGATTAATTGTTCTTTATTAATTATTTCCACTAAATGTCCTAATGCACATTTCGATAACATGGTTATCATCATCAGAGGGTCTTGCTTATAAACTAAATCTAAACTTACATATCTACTAATGAAATAAAATTAACCCTAAAACTATGATAACCTGAGTGCAAGCTAAAATCCCTCCCACTCCATAGATCAGTTGACCAGTAAGGTAGAGGCTTGGGCTGGCCCTTTGTCAAGTTATTGATATGCCTTTGACCTATGGAGTGGGGTGAAATATAACTGTACCTCTAACAAAGCTAATGAGAACAGGTGGCCTACTCCTTACAAAAGTCTTTATAACTTAACAATACAAAATAATGTGACTATTAATAGGCCACCTGTTCTCATTAGCTTTGTTAGAGGTACAGTTATCTTTCACCCCACTCCATAGGTCAAAGACATATAACAATAACTTGACAAAGGGCCAGCCCAAGCCTCTACCTTACTGGTCAACTGATCTGTGGAGTGGGAGGGATTTTAGCTTGCACTCAGGTTATCATAGTTGTAGGGTTAATTTTATTTCATTAGTAGATATGTAAGGTTAGATTTAGTTTATAAGCAAGACCCTCCGATGATGATAACCATGTTATCGAAATGTGCATCAGGGCATTAAGTGGAAATAATTAATAAAGAACAATTAATCAGAATAATTGTGTTTTATTAAGTTTCTAGTGATTGTGGTTAGGGGCAAATTCGAATTAGTGTATTATTATTGATAAATTAATAAAACTTTAGATGAATAATGTGTATACCAAATTCGATTGGAAATCTCTATAATCTCTAGATATAATTACTTTTGACGAACAAATGAAAAACGAAGTTCTTGCAAACATAGGTTTATAAAAGGTTTTTTATTTATTTTGACCCATATAATCTCCACTTAAAGTTTGGCATGACATTTTGTGAACACTCTGTAATGTGATAGATCGAAAAATTTATTTATTTTGGGGGAAAATAAACATTTTTAATTAGCTGGAGTCCTAAAAGTGTCTTGTTTTTTTTTTTAAATGATGTCTCTCTTCTGTCGTACGCACAATGCTCTACAACCCAAATAGTGGATCGATTTTAATATATTTGTGTGTGCATATTACGCCAATATCTTGAATTTTAAATTTATTTTATAACTAAAAATATGTAGTAGCTGCCATAAAGAAAACAAAAAATCAATTATTTATAGGTCGATCAAATATGGCTCAGTTGCCCTTTATGAACTCAAATCATTAGATGCTGTCTCTCCATAATTGCTAGTTCGTGAACTAACAGTGGTAAAGAATATAAATAATTATTTATCGTAACTAGTGAGATATATGCCTCATGGAAGTATGCAAAGAATCAAGTCTGAACATCTGAAGTTTCAACAAATGTGCGCTCGTTGGGCGCCTCACTTACTCCACAACACAAAGAGAAGCATTTTCATTTGGCTCTGCAGTTGTTACTTCGTTATGACAGGGAATGCAATAAATTTTTAAACAGAATTGTGACTGGAGATGAAAGCTGTGTCCATTATTTAACTTCTGATATAAAAGTTCACGTGAATGGAGACATGCTCAATGTCCTCCCTCCAAAAAGTTTCGTCAGTAGGGAAATAATTGTTGACACTTTTTTTCGACAATCAAAGTCTAGTGTATAGTGAGTTCATGCAAATTGTACGAAACGTTGAATAGACTAAGAAAACTAATGCTCAGGAAAACTGTCAAAAGTTGAGCTTCTCCATAACCCCTCATTCTGCTCATCAGTGGAAGCAGTTAGAACATGGTTTTTATAGTCAGAAGATGACTTAACTGCAGAAGACCTTGCTGGACATTCCATAGCGATCTTTTTAGATTAATTCTAGTGATAAGAAAACAATGAATGTTATTACTGTGGTCTTTATATTTGTTGTTCTTATACATAAATACAAGAAGTAGACAACGTCAAACTGTAAGTCCAGGTTTTTGATGCAATGGAAGAAGCTGTTGCCAATCAACGATTGGGAAATGATAAAGAAGTGAAAATAACACTGAGATAATGGTTGTCAGAAGTTAGATGTAGTTTTTTAATGAAGGAGCTGAAAAACTTGTCAATCAGTATGATAAATGTCTGAATCGACATGGAAATTATGTAGACAAGTAGAGTTTTATTTGTAGTTTCAGAATAAACCAAGAAATTACCATAATTTTATACTTTTAATTTTTTTAGGTTACTTCAATTTATTTTTGACTGCCCTTCTACATACACTACTACATCAAATAATTATTTTTATGTAACAGAAATTCTCTCTATAATTTATTAATTTACATGATTTATTAATATTCAAATTGTTTTGTCACACAATCCTATTATATCTCTCACGTAGTCACTACATGATTTCATTAGTACGAATTGGTTTTGCTGATTTCCAATTTAAAATCAAATCTCTCCTGTACAATACTAAGTAGGCTAAATCAATAATCTATTGGAATAATAGGATGTATGGCGTATAAATTATTTTGATTATTATGTTAGTAATCGTAATGGATATGCAGGTAGGATACTATATACAGGGTGTTTCCAAACGACGTTCCAAAATTTCACGATATGTTTCCTTGGATCAAAATAAGTTAAAAATTAAGTATGAACATGTCCTAAAATGCTTAGTATCCTTCTCTCTGTCATGTATTTTATCTCTGTTATATTTTGAAAATAAATTAGTTTTTGAGTCCATATTTGATGTACGTATTTTTATGTGTTTAAAAATGGCGACAGTTTAATGTCTTTTATATAAAAAGTCCATTTACTTTAAAATAATTACAAGAGACTAAAGATTTTTGTTTTTTAAAGAAAAACATTAAATTTTGTAATTTTTCAGTAGCTGAAATGATAACCAAGTTATTGTTAAAAATTGATTTTATTAGTTAAAAAAAGTATTTTTTTTTAATAAAGTTAACTGTTTTTTATTATATTCGACACTAAAAAACGGTCGCCATTTTAAAAACATACACAACAGTCCTGGTTTTTAAAACATCTATAAAAGATTGCATAAAAATCTTTGATAAATATTTAATTTATTTTCGAAAAAAAGTGATGTTTTTATTAAAAAAACTAAATGACGGACAGAGCGAAATATATGAATTTTAGGACATTTGTGAATTGGAACGCTTTTACTTATTTTAACCCAATAGACCTTATTCTGAATTTTTTGGACGAATTTTGAAACACCCTGTATATGGAAAGCCGCGGAAAACGAATATTATTATTAAAACACTTTAAAAAATACTTAATTATTACTACCATCGACCAAAATAAAAAATGAGCAAAGAAATGAATTAGTTTGGAAGATAAACGTCTATTTCTGGAAGTCAAAATTTGTTCTAAACTTGTAAATACTGATGAGGGTTGAAGTAAACGATTGCACTACACAAATATTGATGAAATAAAACACACCACTTTCTTCTAGTACCTAAGTGGTTTAACTCGTCGCATTCTGATTACAAGCACAACTAATGTTGTGTGGTTCAAATTCTACCACGACAAAGGTGTTTTGGCCGCAATACATATTTGTCCAACCTGTGGTATGAAGGATTCATTTGAATTAAAGGCGGTTGGCACTCCTGGTTATTGGCGAGATTTATTACGATGCGAGACGAATGACAGATTTGGAAAAAAAAAATTATTAGGTGGGGTGCAATGTGATGAAAAGTTGGTTGAACGTTGAAAGCTTTGCTAGGCATTCCATTGTACTGAAAATATATTTCTTTTTAAAAAGTTTATCGTCGTATCTGCGTTAAATTAAAAACCAAGGATATAATATGTTCTTAATATAAAGGGTGTCCATAAATTACTGTAGCAAACGTCAGATAATTGATTGGGTAGTTACAAAATATGCCATAAAACATGAAGTCATATTTTGCTTAGTTATCAGTCTATCCGCCATTTTTTTTTTTTACAAAATGAAGTTATAACCTTCGAAATAGGCTAGTTGGGATATTTATTTCAGATTTAGTATACGCATTGATAAAATAACGTTTTACACCTGTACCAATATATTTCAAAATGGCTGACGTTAAAAACATTTTAACATCGAATTATACGTATAAACTTTATAAATACTATACAAGAGATAAACAAAATGGTAGAGTAAAGGATGATTCAGGTATCCAAAAAAATCGAAACATAATTTCTTCGTATTTGTCTACAAGATTACGCTAAAACTAAAATATTACTGAATTCTGACAGTTTTGAATAACATTAACATAATCTCTGCATTTTATTTCCATATAATTTATAATATTGAGTGTTGTAAAAACTAAGAAATCATTTTTTTCGGTTTTTTGTCGATAACTCCATAATCCTTTGAGCAACAGTAAAAATCTTAAAAACAATATTTTGCTTAACATTAAAAGGAAATTTTTTGTCTCGTTTAAATTTGGTATAAAGTGTAAGGTTTTTGTTATATTCGACTTTAAAATTTTTCTGACTGCAGCCATTTTGAAAATATACCGAATCAATTCTTTATTTTTGTACACGTTACAAACAATAATGCGTATACCAAATCTGAACTAAATATCCTATATAGTTCCAAAATTATAGTTTTTCTAAAAAAAATAAAAATGGCGGATAGACAGAAAACTACTGAAGATGGCTTTACTGTATATGTTATATGGCATTTCTTGTATTTTTGTCCTAAACAATCAGTACTTTAAGTTTGGTTGAGTAATCTTTGCACACTCTGTATACCTACAGGACTATTTTAACTAGAGATAAAGATCCTTCTCTAACGAAATATTTCTTCAGCTTTGTAAATTAACTACCTGAATTAGCTTTCCTTCACGATTGATATTTTAAGTTCAAAATTAGTCACAGAACGGCCAGTTTTCAGCAAAAATTGATACAATAATTTATGTGAAAAATTGCCTTTCACAGTATAATCAAAGTATATTTTGAATTTAAATTTACAATTCAAGTAGAGTTTCTTTTCCAATACTGTATATAAATTGATGAATTAAAAGAAGCAACCTTATATAGAAATGAAATCACAAATATCGGTCAATCGGATATTTGGTAATACGGTGTCAGTCATCTAAATTGAGAGTTTTTAGAATTGATGTGTCGTAACAATACTGAGTTGAATTCTGTTGGTGGGTGAAAAATGACATTCCGTCATCCACGAGCAATATATTGTGGTACACGTTTTGCATCCTATATCTGTAACAACAGAGATACAGTTTACTTTATCAACCTATATACAGGATGTTTTGTAAAACCTGTTCAATCTGTGATTTTCTCACATGTATATAGTGCATACAAAGTTATTTACTGTGTTTAGTGTAATTAAAAAAGAATAGTATAAATCTGTTAAAATAATAATTGACTGGACGTATAGAGCAGGTCAATTGAAACCAAATACTTCCATCATGTTGTATCGGTATCGCGTCGGACTAACATTTGAAATCTGTTTTGTTTGACTTAAAGATTAAAATCAAACACCCAATACCACAATTTAATAAAACAAGATTTATTTCCTTATGTAGATTTTAGTAACATTGTTACCATCTTCAGGCTTTGTAATTAAACAAACGCTCATTATAAATATTAACTTTAACAAGTGAGGTTCTTTTTCTACTTCTTCATGTGGCTAGTTCAATCAATGGCATTGAGCCCAGTCACTAGTCCCTCCCACTAGGTGGAGTGGGGGTGACTCCCTTTACAATTAGTCAACTACATGGATAATATTTTCTAACAAAAATATATAATTCTTAACTAAATAACGTACTTAATTTCTAAAAAAAAACACAATTATTATGAAACAGAACTTGTAATTGTATACTAATTAATCAACAAACTATTCTTAACTTATAAATTACATTTAATTTCTTAAAAAATGTGAATTTAAAATTACACATTTATTTGAAAGAAAATAACAACTTATACACTGAAAATTACAAAGCACATTAGGAATAGGCGTTTAACATCAATTAAATTTTATATTTATTTTTAATAATATACATAAATTGTATGTTTATTTAGAAAAAAAAACAATTAAAACTTAAATTGCCTAGTGAGGAATCGCCCTTTCATCTCATTTAACAGTTTGTCACTTTAGAAAGGTATAACGACCAAAATAACTCATACGAATTCCCATTTTTAGAAATATTAGTTACGTGTAAAAACAAAATAGCCATTGGGGTTGTTATAAAAGACGTAATTTCTATAAATCGACTTAGAATTTCCAATTAATAAAAGCTTCATACTATTACATTGTAGACATTGATTTATTTTCCATTCCTCACTTTGTCTAATTTATTATCTTCAAAAAATTATATCTTATATTGTTCAAAATTTGATAAATTTTATTTGATTTATACAAACTGTTTTAGAGTTTTGTAAAGATAAATAATTTTATTACTCTCTGAATTTGCTTTGATGTAGATAATTTTTCGTTATTTTATGTCACACAGAGAATAACTCCAATTAACTATTTTGTTACATACAAAGTATCATTTATAAATTAATTCTAATTACGTAACAGAAATGCATTACAGGGATTATTTTTTAAATTGACAAAACAGAAGTGCTTTCCATAACCTATTAATTTACATAATAGAATCGTATTCATTAAGTTACTAAATAGATTACAATACAATTGTTGTGTCACATACTACTCGTTACGTTTCTGATGAAGTCACGACACAATTTCATTATTACGAAAGCCTTGGAACTGTCGATGTTCAATTTAAATGTAAATCCCTAAAATGTAGCAGTAGATAAACTAAATAAGTAATTTATTGGAATAATGCGATGCATGCAAATGTCGGAATTAGAGTTGGAAATTAATATATTAGTTTAGGGTTGGAAGTACTTATTATCACTCTATCTTAGGGAGAATCCTAATTAAATTATCGCCGGTTATGCAAAAGTTATAGTGTTGACCTATAACTGCGGGTTGTGTGTATAAAATAAGGCGTGATAACCCCGAATAAAATTAAAATGACTTGTGGTATAAACATGAACTCGAAAATATATATTACAATACTTTTTGTACATTTACAAACATTTATATACTCCCTCCTTTCAAAGATGGTAAAGGGGTCAACTTGATATTTTTTAATGACAACCCTATCTTGTGACATGGATAGGTATATTTAAAAGAAAAATAACGACTCCCAGAAAAAGTCTCTGGGACACCCTTAACTAAAATTACAAGTCGAAATTATATCTAAACGTCTAAACGTTTTGAAATTAGGAAAATTATACCGGTTTATCAGTAAAAATATTGGAATTGTTGACTTTGAGTTGTTTAGAAATGTTATTCCCTTTTGAACAAATATTCGAAATGGATAATTTAGGAATGGATTTCGGTTGTTTAAAAATTTTATCTTGCAGGTCATGGAGATCAGTTGGTTTCGTTTGGTACATATGATTTTTAATACGGAAAAGGAAAGATAAAAGATTTAAGGTTAGAAAACCTTCCTGGTAATTCCAAAGCTCTCTTTTTAGATTTATTCTAGTGATAAGAGAACACGGAAAGTAATTACTGTTGTCTTTATATTTGTTGTTCTTATACATAACTATAAGAAATAGATAACTTCAACTTTGTGTTTTAAATCTTAAACTCTAACCTAAATTCTTCTCCCTCAGGGTGATCATATACCTAGACAAATTTTTATGGTATTTATAAGTTTTGGCACTGCAGTGATGCTTTTTGTTAGAGGTGTCTTAAGATTATTTTTATGTGTCATAATATTTTCTCAAAACTGTTTGTTCCAAGATACGGGAGACTACTAAAAAACAAAATTGGCATTTAGAACCCTTTTAAAATGGTCGACAAGAATTTTAATCCCTTAAAAAGTCACAAAACTAATTACAATAAGTATGATGTTAATGAAGCTGAATTCGACCTTATGTTATGACATGTTTTGCTTGTTTTGAAGTATATAATCCGAAAACGAAAAACCAGTTTACCTTTGTGAGGACTTCCTTTATAAATGTAGGATAAAAAAATTCTGACATACTAAATTTATTAAAAATCGGTTTGATAGTTTAGGAAAGCGCAACATAATTATAATACTGATAGATAGAAAAGAACATTAAAATAGGAAAAAGACCATTTATATAACACGTAAAAAATTTATTATTATACATTTTTCGGACATTTGCCATTATTAGTGTGTTAAAATTAGTATTTGACGTTAGTTGTGTGTTACCGTGATTGTATTTTTTGACTTCTCAGTTTTAGCTCTGAGATGCATGCTTAGATATTAAGAAGGTTGGTGGTATTCTTATTTTATTTTACTTCTTACATAGGCTTAGTTTCTAGTTTCATGTTTCTTTAGTTTTTAGTCACTTGAAAACGGGAATTGATTCTTATTCTCGAAACGTCGTGTTTTGAATTTTAACACACAAATGATGGCAAATGTCCGAAAAATGTATAATAATAAAATTGAACTTCCATCATTAACAAATAACTTCAAACGTAAAAATTGAATCTTAAATGAAAAATTCATCATTAATTTTTTAATCCTTAACGGAATTTTGACTGGAAAACTTCGCTTCTCAGAAAAGTAAAAAGGTTACAATGAGAAATTTTGTGATAATTTATCTATCAGTAAAAAAAAAAAAAAAAAAAAAAAAAACATTAAATATAAATTTAGAATAGTTACCTACGTATATTTTCACCAAAAAAATTCTTACCTGTATCATTTATAACACTATATCCTGTCATGTTGTGGAACTTGACAATATCGATGTTTAAACAAGCTTATCCACAAATAAAATTAAGAGAACGTCACGTGTTACTGTATTAACTTTCAAACTGTGTCACGAGTAAAAAACAAATTACTACGTTAAAATAAATATCTTTGAAGCAATGTTATGAATGTCTAATAACTAAACTCTAATGTTACACTACCTTGTAGAAGCGTGGACGTGCCTTATCAGTTAGTCATCGCTTATCACGGATTATTCCCCGTTATAGTCGCTACTCGTTTAATAACAACAATATTTTAACATTTTACAAATTATTTATAAATTGTGATAACACATTTTGTAGTTCAGTCAGTTAAAAAAGATTCTTGGTATTATTTTCGTTTGTCTGTGGCCTGTGGCACGAGTGAACAAATTTAACGTTTTTACTGCTAGAATATATTCCAAAAGTACTTTGTTCTATGCCAGTGTAGCATATAATATTTATCCGTAGGTTTTTAATTCCTTACTATTTCTAATGTATAAGATATTACAATTTTCGCTTCTTTATTATTAATAAATCTAATAATTTTTTTTAAACATACCACGTTTTTAAAACGGACTAAAAAGTATGAAATATTTTTTCATGACTCTTCTTCAATTTTGAGGGAGGATTGTTAGTGGTTATGGATATATTTGGAATAGTTGGAGAGAAAAAACGTGGGGCGCTGGCAATCTATGATAGTTAAGGAGGAGTAAATAAATTAAATTACAGTGAATCTCATTTCCGATTCACTGAAATTAGCAGTGAATTCATCCGGATTGTCTACTTGTATTATTTACTGGCTGCGCTCTACGTTTGTCTCTCCAAGTATTCCAAATATATCTATTGCCACTAACAATCCTCCCTCAAAATTGTAGAAGGGTCATGAAAAATTATTTTATACTTTTTAGTCCGTTTTAAAAACGTGAAATGTTAAAAAAAAAAGTATTTATTATTTTCTGTCTTATGTCCGGGTGAAAGATTTCAATCGGTTTTGTATATATTGATGAGACTTTGACAGGCACATATATAAGAAATTCCCAATGAATTTTACATCCTGTTTAGCTGCAAATGTCTGAAATTCAAAATATTACCTCTTATTACCTGTTGTTAAAACAAATGTAGAGCCAAGAAACCAACTGAATATTTTATTGTCATCCAATTCTGACATATCTTCAAAATGTCAGGTCTCTAGCTTATCGCGAAGTTAGTCTAAACTCGATTGCAAAATTCCACCCCGATAGACAGACAGACAGACAGATATGACGGAAACCGAACTAATAAAAACGTGGTAAAATTAGAGTTGAACGCTACATAAGCTGAGATATGGATTAGTTACAACTCTATTCAATGGATTTTTATTTTGGGTACAGTTTATTTAACTCCAAACTTAATAATAAAAATGTATAATTTAACACTTACTGTACAACCTTAAAGCGATAGTTTATTAATGGAATTCCTTTCGTCTGTACACTCTCCTTTTTTCAAAGTTAACATTAAATGGGGGGGGTACATTCCGCTTTATACTTGGCATTTTCCTTCTTCTTCTTTAAGGTTTATTTTTGATAATTTGTAGGCTTTAGAAAACAAATCATTTTTTAAATTTCAATTCGCGATATTTTAAAAATTTAATAGCTGTAGGTTAAAAAAAAATAATGAAATTATAGCTTGCATAAAAAATACTTAACTTATTCTAAATAAAAAAAAAGGTTTTTTATTTTTCAGAAAATGGCAGAAAATAATTACAATAAGAAACCATTTGTACAATAAAAATTTAATAGGTAAGTTTTAAATATTACAAGTTTAGAAGCTTATACGTTATTATTATATGTTTTTAAATCGAACGTTGTTATCTATCGACATTTTGACCTTGAGAGGGATTATATCCACTAAACAATTTGTTTATCGAAAG
Organism: Aphrophora alni; assembly: GCA_963513935.1. Classification (NCBI taxonomy): domain Eukaryota; kingdom Metazoa; phylum Arthropoda; class Insecta; order Hemiptera; family Aphrophoridae; genus Aphrophora; species Aphrophora alni. The sequence goes on from OY740776.1 coordinate 36,332,810, forward strand.
AACAAAGCATAATGTTATTATTTTTTTAAACTAAAAATATTAAGATCAATGTGTATTTATACTTTTAGTACTAAATCTTTTTTTTTATTTCTTTTTAGCCCGAAACATCGTATGTTGGCACTCGAAGAGTTAAATCAAATTTGATTTCTTTTAACTTGAAATTTACAAAGATTTTCTTGAATTACTCAAAATTTTAAAACACCCTTCAAAAGAGCAAAACGAAAAGCTTAACAATTTTCAATTATCACTTAATGTTAACCTAAAGGATTTATACAAAAAGTATTTGTCATGTGTAGAAAGAATGTAATACAGGAGTGTATGGTAAATACAAAATTAGATGAAAGGCTTTGAATTTGCTTTTTCTTTTAAATTAAAAGTTAATAGTACTTGTAAAGATCATTTAATGTCAGACAATAATGCACGAGTTTGAAGTAACTTAAAACACGAACCGGAAGCCAGTGATACGAACATGATCATTCCATTCACTACTTCCTCTTCTACTACTTTCGATAGAGAAATATAAAGTGTATTTGAAAATAAGAATATTGTTACTTCTTCCCTGAACATCCTTGGGATTATCTTTTTAACAAATAAGATTATAAAATTTCGATTTGTCTAATTTGGTGTTTTATAAATCAATGTTGGACTTGAACATAGAATAAATTGACCAAAGAAGATGGTTTTTTGCTTTGTGACAATTAATTCGTATATATAAACAATCTCATAAAAATTATTAATCCCATTTTTGTTCTCCCCAATTCAAGAATTGAGTACTTTCTCATATTTACTTTTCGATTTTGAAGGCAAGATATTGTCTATCATCAATTATTTATTTCACTAATGTCACTTAGCACATAGCACATTTTATTCATCACATCTACTATAATTCATTTTCAATCATTTTAAAATAAATAAATCACTAAAACACAAGTCATCGTTAGAATAATACAATAGTTTAGAAATAACACACAATTTGACAAATTAACATCAGCTGGTTACATAACTTCAATAGTTGTAAAAACTTTGACTCTCTCTTGGTTATTGTTGAATAGTTTTTAGCTGTGACTCTTTGAAAATTTGTATCGTAATGAAAAATCTGTAGGGTAATGGGAAAGTTGAAAGCTAATGAGATTTATTACAATTCGAATTAGTAGATTCAAAATAAGGGTTTTAGGTGTAGTTGTAGATATAGAATATTAAAAGTTCAGGGGAATGGTATTTACAAAACAATTAAATTATTTAAAAAAAACAACTTGATTTACCGTATATAAATATAATTTAGTTCATTACAGAGAGAAGTTATACACTCAAATCACATTTAAGCAAGATTTGTGAACACGTGAGTACGAAGACGTTTTGAGTAGTTTTGTTCAACATAATGTGTTTGTTGTGCAATATTATCTTTTTATTTCGAAAAGAATATATATAAATGTTTCGAAATAATAATAAAACACTCATCTGTTACTAGACACACAATAGAAAAACTCTACAATAAGGGAAGTTATTATATTATTGGTTAGTGTTCAGTAACATTTTATGAAGCTGATTGTGACGGGACGAATTTAAAGCACAAAAAATGTTTCAATTAAATTGGAACGCGAACATCCTAACAAACAACACGAATAAAATTAATTCAAATCCTTTCCTAATTTCACGTTCAAAATTAAATAGACTAAAAACTAAAGAAACATGAAACTAGAAACTAAGCCTATGTAAGAAGTAAAATTAAATAAGAACACCACCAACATAATAAGAATAAAAGAACATGAAAACATTGTGCGGTTAGGCCTAGTTGATAAATCGAAAATTGCAGAACATATATGGTCCGAAAATCACAAATTTAATTGGGAAGAGGCAAAAATCATACACCGGGAAAGTAAACTATACAATCGTAAAATAATTGAAGTCTCATATATACAAACTAACGGACAATCCTATCAGCCAATCAAGTATAGAAGTAAGGCCATTACGGCTCCCATTATTAAAAAAAGAACTAAAATTTGATTATAATTTCCTTACAACTAAAAAACAAACTTAAATTTTACCTGTTAAATCGCCACAAGGGGTTGTAACTCCCTCCAACTAACAATAGGCACTCCCCTAATAGTTTGTCACGCCTTCTGGACCACGTCACTTGTTGTTGTATCTTTGATACAACAACACGTATTTGACGTTAGTTGTGTGTTACCGTGATTGTGTTCTTTGACTTCTCAGTTTTAGCTCTGAGATGCGTGCTTAGATATAAAGGTTGGTGGTATTCTTATTTAATTTTACTTCTTACATAGGCTTAGTTTCTAGTTTCATGTTTCTTTAGTTTTTAGTCACTTGATAACGGGAATTGATTCTTATTCCCGAAACGTCGTGTTTTGATTTCTCACACACAAATGATGGCAAATGTCCGAAATATGTATGACAATAAAATTATCTCACAATTCAAGCTCAATATTTATTCTTAAATATAATTATAACTAAGAATAATTAACAAAAAGTAATGAATCTTGACTTCGTTATAAAAAAAATCAATTTAAATTAATACAATTAGGACGTGATCATGACATAAACTATTCAGGTTAAACATTTATATTAGCTATTTCGTTTGTATTTATTTGTTTTTGGAAATGTGGTAGTAAGGTAGAGGGAAGACCAATGTTGAATAAACAGTAGTTGGTACCAACATTTTTAGAATTCAATTGAATTAAAAAAAACTTTGCAACTTTATTTTTGTAAAAGGAAGCATTTACATTTGTCGCATCTATGGTACCTGTATAAAGAGAATAGGTTCTTACACAAGCCAATATAATAGTTCTACTTGCGTGATTAAAATGAATATATATAATAATACTAACCTTAAATTCAACAAACTAGCGGTTTCAAAGTCACACCCAGCGATATCCTCCCTAAACCACCATTTAACTATAAGTCCAATTGACACATTGACTGACTCTAAATTCAACACTCGTCATTGAATAGGTTTGAATTTATTGTGAAGCAAGTTATTTCATCATACTAGCGACTTCGTGAGAGATGTTGTTGATGCAAAGCGATATGTAGCATGTAAATTTAATGAATTTATTCATTATTAAATTCAATCCTATTATGGAAATATATACTGTATACATTATGTAGAACAGTTTTACTTTGGAAACGTCAATATTGTAGTAATGCATGTCTAGTAGAATTAATTTATCAGAGTTAATAGAGGGTGGATTAAAATAATTATTTTGTTGTCTCTGTAGTACGTAATAAGAGAAATCACAGTCAGACCATATTAAATGTGAATTAATTACTTGTGAATATTACACGAGTAATTAGATTAGTGTAGTAATTTTTGATTTTTTCTGTTATTAAGATCTCCCCCATTGAAATATTTGCACTTGCCATTTATGTTTTGTTTCCCCAAATTTTGATATAAATGCTAGGTTTTACAAATTGTTTGATAAGTTCGTTAACTAAATTATTCTATCGTTAAATAAAATAATATAGAATTAGTAATACTATAATATTAATAATATAGAATAATAGGTTATATTATATAGTATTATATTATATACTATATAATATATTATAAAGTAAAATAGAATTATATATATATATATATTATATATATATATATTATATATATATATATATATATATATATATATATATATATATATATATATATATATATTATAGAATTTTATAATGTTGGCTAATTGTGAAGTTTAAAAGTCCATGCTTTTAGCACCTAACATATACTTATTATCATAAATAGAAGGTGTGTGAATTAAAAAATTGATGTTGATGTTTTTGATGTGTTAGGTTCCCTGAGTTTAAATATGTGAATTTTGGAATACTGTTAGACTGGAGTCTGACGTGTGTTTACAGCCCCGATATCTATTGTAATAAAAATTGTACATATGGGGATATTTTGCCCATTTCACTGCAACTTTTACTTGTGGTCAATGTAATTGGTTAATATCAGAATTAGCCTAGACATATGATTAACTAGTGAAAACATGGTCAACTATTCCTTGCGAGGTAAAAATTTCCCTATTTCTCATGTAACCAGCAATTAATTACAATTAACTTACTGCTAAGTAATTACACCTAGTTATCAAAATAATTGCAAACAAACTCAAATTGAAATCTAGGTGAGCGAAGCTACTCGCCTATTGTTTACTCACCCATTCAATATAAATATTTTCGAAGTAAGACACATTATTTCGGCATTCCCGGCAATGCAAGATCACCATTTTCTTAACCCTATCTCTGTTCTAATAATTTAGAAAATTCACGCCAAATTTAAAACTAAAGAAGTTGGCAGGACTCTGTTAGTCCAGTCGAGCTCTTCACACAGACTTCCGCCAATAAAGCCAATTGCTGATCCACAGCCTTCTAGATAATATAGCCGGGATCCAATTTACAACTAAGAACGCCACATTTGTTCAATAACTCAAAATTTAGGGATAGCTTCCGTAAGAAAACAAAATTAATATTTTCTCAGTCAGTATTTACTGGGACGGTTTTGATCCAATTTTGCTGAAGCATGTTCATGGAGAGAGGGAATATAATATTTAGTTTGATCCTTTATAGTTAACATTGCAATATAATTTGAATAGAAAAATGTAGAATCAAAAATGAAAGTTGAATATTCTTTTAAGGCATTTTCCTATAATTATTATTAAGTTGTATTGGTATTTTGTTTTGTTGATTGGTCTGTAAGAAAGTTTGTGCAATCATTATAAACTGTTTATTCACACATAACCATAAAAATCTCATTATATATATATATATATATATATATATATATATATATATATATAAGAAACAAAGTAATAATGTATGAGCTATCTTGTAATTAAAGTATGACGAAGTAATAATGAATAACTTATTACAAAGAAGTAACAAATTGGCAAAGGTCAAACACTTTGTTAAATAAATATATATAAAGCTAACAATTTGTTTCAAAGAACTGATTCAAGTATAACCTACAGGTATGTTTTCTTGTCATATTTTCTCTCTCTGAATATTTAGCGGAAATATTTTAATGGTGCTTTAAATTTTCTTCAACGTCATTTTATATTCTTTACTATAAAAAACAACAAAATATGTTTTACAACGTTTTGATTACTATTCTGTCTACTGTCATAACGAGACATTTACTGGACTAAGGTTTGTGGCAGTTTATTGCCAGATTTAATAATTGTAATTATCTTGTTCATACTCAGCCAAGAATAACTAATCTGATTATTGCATTAACCAAAAATTGTTTGACAAAATACTATTACATTGGGTTCGGTATGTCCAAGATGATCAAGTGTTCGATTTATTTAGAGAATTGGACGATGTATTGGATTTTTATTGTAGTAGTTTTTTTTTGTGTTAAGATGGAGGGGGGGGGTCCAGATTAAGTAACATTAGTTGTAAACCGATTTCGTTATAATTCAATTTTAAAGTAAAAAACTAATTTGCAATTTTCTAACAGTCTTAACTCAAAAACATTTTGGTTGTCTATGAAAAAATAATACGAAAAATAACTCCTAAATGAGACTATTATAATTATTTAACTTGTTGTAATGTATATACAGAGTAGATCCGAACCCTCCTTACAAACATCGGGTTATTATTCTTTGGATTAAAAAAAGAAATACAACCAGGGGTCTATTTTGTATCGTTATCCATCTGTGTTAAAAAAAATTGTTATTAAAAAACGGTTTTACAGAATTAAACCAACTTTGAATGAATTGTTGCTACTGTCAGTTTCTGTTAGTATGTTCGTTTTCATTATTGTAACCCAACTAGTTTTAAAATGGCGGCCATTCGATGCTTTTAAATTGAAATAACTCTAAAACTAGTCATTTTACAAAACAAAAATTACAAGATAATTTTTTTTAAATAAATTTTATGGAAAATAATAATAAGATGTGTTTATTTTTAAAATTGGGTGAAAAATAAATGTTGGGTTATCTTTTCAGCTCTGCGTGGCTATGTTCTTAACCTGTAAAATGTTTATTTTACACTAATAATTGTTATAAGTTACAGCAAAAAAAAATAAAAGCAAGAAAAAAAACAGATTTTGCCGACGAATGTGAAAAAAAACTCCAATTAAATATTCACCTAAAAAAACAACTTCATTTACCTATTATATTGTTGTTCCATTAGCCAATATAATGGTCGTTGACCATGCACGATTGGAAAAGAAATTCTATATCACATTCATATTTTACAAAATTTAAGTAACTATGGATTGCTACTAAAATTTACTAAATAAAGTGGTTTTTGTAAACTTTTTGTAAAATGATAATTTTTAAAGTTATTTTAATTTAAAAACTTTGATGCCTTTTTTTTACAATAAAGCAACTTAAAATACCAACTGAAATAAACAATAGCAACAATTCATACAAATGGGGTTCTACAATTATATATATATATATATATATATATATATATATATATATATATATATATATATATATATATATATATATTTATATTATATTTAAAAAATATATATATTTGTAAAAAAAACATACTGACAGATAATGATTTGATGGACAATGACCCCAGATACACCATGGTTGTGTTATGTTTCTGGCTTATTTTAACCCAAATAACATTACTCTAAAGTTGGTAAGGAGAGTAAGAAAACACTCTATTTACTAAACTTATAATCAGTAAAACATTGGATACGCAAATCACACTTAAATATTTCCACTTACTCACTTTAACGGGATATTCAATATTAAAATATTTATGTAATATTTAATGATTGTAACGATATTTAATATACTCAGGTTAGAACGCAATTTAAAATTCCTAAATGTTAATAAAACAATTACTAAACTATTAGTTTCTGTAAAGGCAAACATTTATTGAGATTGTTTTTGCTTGATAGTGGATCGATGCCGTTAATTCAAACACAAGATGGAGGGAAGGTCCAAATTAAATAAACTGTTGTTGGCAATCTAAAATGAATTAAATATCATAGAAAACCATTCTCTTTTGAAATGATTTTTATGGTAATCTTAACTAAACATTGATTACCTTTAGCAGGTTGAAGTTTATCGAGAATATGTTTAGTATATCAGTTCAACATGCGCAATTTCAAATTATAATACTAACCTCAAAGTCAGCAAATAAGCTGATAAAATACTCTCTTCGTCATTTATCGTATTCTTAAATTACTTATTTAGTCTATTTACTGTTACATGGAATAGACATTCATTTTAAATTAAACATAATAACACCAAGTCTTTCGTACTAATGAAATCGTGTGACCTTGTGAGAAATGCAGTCGTTTTAAGATACAACAATTGTGTTATAATTTATTTAGTATATTAATAAATAAGAGTATAATATGTAAATTAATATTTTAGGTAGAGTATTTATATTATATAAATTTAAATAAATTTATGCATATGAACTAGAAGTAATGTTTTTGAGCTTATAATGTGTATATGCAATGTTTCCATATGGGGGGGGGGGGAGAAAAGCTGGTTTTTTGTCACGTCTAAAAGTGGTCGTTTTTTAATTTTTGTTTATTTAAAAACAGTAGAGGTTAAAAATAAAATACTGAATTCCGAATTTCAAAAATTGATTGAAGTCTTTTGACGGCATTTCGCACAAATGAAATATTCTTATATTCACATTAAAACGGACTGTTCACAAAAAACCATGAGTAAAATTTCAGTCGTAAAGTTAAAGTGGATAGGTTTCTTCATTAAAGTAATATAAAATCATCTCAAAATTATAATACTTGACTTTGGTCAAATGTTGATAAAAAATAAAAACATAAAACACAAAGCAATTGACAACAAAAAACTTTGTCTTAAAATAACTTAAATGGAACAAAATTTGAACACAAGATTTCACCAAAATTACGTTTTCTAATGCAATCGGGACTGAACGAAAAACCTTTGATACTTCTGAAAATGCCTCACATTAAAGGATGCAGTGTGACTTCTTCTCATAGGTCAGTATTCAATATAAAGCAGTAGCCTTTACATTCATTGTAGGGAATGAAAAGGAAACGAAAAAGGATAAAGTTAATATTTTTATTAATAGTTTATAAGTTATTAGAAGTCTCATCAAAGCTGGTTGGTTGTTGTTTCTTGATGAAAGACCTATTAATCCACCATGCAATCGGGAATAAGGTAAAAATTTAATCTAGTATTATAATAAATAATTATTGAGATCATTTTGTGAGGTAATATTAGATAGAATAAAACTTGAACACAAGATCTCACAAAAATTATGTTTACTTAATCAAATGCCTTTCAATGACAACGTCGCCAACTTAAGTGATATATGAGCTACAATAAATAAACTATAACTAACTTAAAGGATAGCGACTTTGTCGTTGAAACGTGTTTAATAGGTAAACGTAATTTTTGTGTGATCTTGAGTTTAAGTATTATTCAATCTAATATTATCTCACAAGTCAAGGTCAATATTTATCTAGTAGAATGACTTGATTAAAATTGTTAGAACATATTTATATAGAAACTCGGAATTGTAAATATTGTTTTACCATTTCGCTTATTAAATTTTAATATGTTGGTATTTTGTTTTTCTGTGTGTATGAGAAAGGTTGTGCAATACCGTATACCGTTTGCTTACTCATATAACTTTCTCTGTGCAATGTTCAATATGCCGGGAAAAAAACTGACATAAACTTCACAAGAAGTATTATCTAAGGTGAAAAACATTGTTTAATACAAAGCAAATAATTTGTTTCAACAAAACCTGAGCTTCACTCCAGTAAAACAAGAATGTCGTCATGTCATATTTTATTTCCTTGAACAACAGTTTAAGAGAAAGAATTTAATGGAGTATTAAAATTGTCGAGCTGTTTTTATATTACCTACAGTAAAAATTACAAAATTTGTTTTATCACATTTTAATTTTTATCTATGTTGGTTTACTGACAGATTGATGATAGGTTTAATCATTGTAACAATCTTTTATATTTACTTAACTTAGGATTGGCAATTTAACTGCTTATATGAAATTTTAATTGTGGTTTTGTATATCCAAGTTGATCATATGTTAGATTACCGTTTGAGAAGTTTTGCATTTAAATTCAAGATTACACACAGGTGTTTATATTCTGTTATATACGAAATTACCTACAGTAAAGTTAAGAGTACATTGATGTTACTTTTTTAAATATACATATATTTTGAGATCCTTAGAGTTAATTTTTTTGAATGAAGTTCGTGTGTCGTTTGTTTAACTGTCTGGTTTCCACTAAATTTCGCTCAAATTTAGCTTTTCAGGCAACAAAATGTCTTATATCTACAAAAAGACGCTTGAGTTCACTGCAAACAAGAAGAAAATCGACCAAGGGCTGTAATAAAATACATCATTTTTCAAAATAATGATAACGATTTTTGTTTTAAATTACAGAAAATTGTGAAATTAATAACGCAAATTGGTATATAACTCCCAATTTGAGGACGTGTTCATGGTACATAATAACTTTTTTATTATTAAATATTAGTTCCCGCCATATTTACTTGTTTGGGGATGTGTTAGAGAGAAATTTCGTAAAAAAGTATAATTTTTAATAAGGTAGAAAGAGAGCCTATGTTAAACAAATGGTAGTTGGTTCAAATATTGGTTAGAATTCAATTGAATTTTTTTTTTTTTTACATATTTTAACTAAAGAAGGTTCTTCTTTTTCGTGTATACGTTTGTTTATATGGAGAATAGTTTATCCAAAGTTTATTTTGGAAATAAGGTGAAGGTAGAGGGAGGACTAATATTAAAGAAACTATAGTTGATAACCCAATATTATTATGTAAGAGTGTTAACTAAGAAATTATTACTTTTTCCCCTCTATGGTGCCTACATAAGGAGAATTGTTTTTACCCTTATTTTTGTAGTAAGGTTGGGAAAGGGACTACGTTAAATAAACAGTAGTTGATAGTGAATATGGTATTTGTAAGAGTGTTATTAAAAATGTTTACCCTACCAGCTACACAGCAACAACCTAGTATGAGTCCAGGAATGCTGTAATAAGGTCTATAAAAGCGATTGCCTCCTATATAAATAGTCTGAGTTTAATTTAAATTATAAACTTTATTGATACTAGGTTGTGATAGTTAAATTGTATTGGGATTTGTGTCTTTTTAAAATTTTAACATATAAAATAATTAATTTCTAAAAAATAAACATTTTTTAAATATTTTAAATAATAAATAATTAAATATAATATTTGATGAAGAAATAATATAATAACTTTGTGTTTTAACGAATTTGGGAAATAAAATAATAAAATTGTAAATGGTTCTGACTAGATAATACAGTTATGAATATTGTGTTTAAAGATAATAATAATTAATATGTATAACATTGGCTAGAAACCTATAGGTAAAAATTTTTAATTTTCAACTGATAATCAATTTAGAGATTGATTTTTTGTACAAGATTTTGTTTAATAACTTACCCAGTTCTTTGAAATATCTAGTCACAATATTTCTAATATTATTGATAGTACTTGTATTTAGTAAAAATATTCTTCTAAGCACAATAAAATTATAGGTTATAAGGTCAGTTATAATGTATTCACAACTGTTCTTTAAAAGCAAACTAAAATAATTAATACTGAACGTTTTAGTTGTTAAAACTAAATTTAATAACTGGAAGTAATTAATTAAAGACGTAATAGTCAGGATACTTAGAGACCTAAATATTCAGCAAAGAGTTTTATCACCAAAGTCAGACAAAAGTGAGTGTCTAATACTTCCTGTAGGTGATAATAACTCATCATTTTGTAGATACGAGTACATTATTAAAATTAAACATTTTGTATTGTTGAGTTACAAAATTGGTGTTCAAAAAGTGAAAGTTCAATAATAAATAGCTTGAATAGTTACAAATATGCCACTGCCAACGTGGTACACAACTCATGTCGTTGATATTACTTTGTGGAGATAAATGAGTAAATAGGAGAAATTTCCTCTTTGTCATAAAATAATTAAAAAAAATTTATAGGTGATTTTTGTTTTAGTCTTAACTTTATTCTGTCTGTCACTTCAAGTATTTTATCAAAGACAATATTCCTTTTCAATTAAAAAAAATCAATATTAAAATAAGGGTTAATAACAAATTAAATTCTTTTATTATAATTTTTTTTTAAATTTGAGTAGGCCTAATTATTGAGGGAACATTTAGTTTCACAGTGTTTACAATAGTACATATTGAAGCAATCTTCAGTCAAACAACAAAATAATAATATGAAAACTTTCACAACATCGATCATTCTCAAGTAAATCATGCAACAAGTTATATAATACATTATTGGCATTTAAACTTCAGAATACAAATCATAACTAAGATAGGACAATAAGAAAACTGGTACAACATTGCTACGACCTTGTTGTCACACAAATCATGTTGAACAATCTTTTGCTTCAGTGCGGCCAAGTTGGCAATATTTCAATACATAACACGCCTCCTTGATTCCGTTTGACAGTTCTAATGACATTTTGGTTTACCAAGGTACAACATGGGGCAAATATGTTACCCTGCAAGGTTAATTAAATTTAATTTGAATCTCTGTTACTGACGTCCCAACTTTGTCAATAAAACTGTAATAATCGATATAAAACGTAAAAATTCTTGCTTTAGTGATATTCCAAGGTAATCGATATTATACCATGTGAATTGACATCCTACTTGTAAAAACATATCTTGTTAATCGCACGTAAACATAGAGTTAAATGATAACCAATTTCGATTTATAAAGTTATACAAACTAATTTCTCAGAGTATTGACGTTTCAAGGGCACTAGACTGGTTACAAGCCTCAACGGATCTTTTCATTGATTAGTTGAAAGCTTTTGTTTGTGTTCCACATACAATAATAATACAAATATTTTTTTATGGAAATTCTGAATAGCAAAGGAAGTAAATTAAATTCGTTTAAGTCCTGTATTTGGAAGATGATAAAAAAGACTGAAATTTGGAACGTGGCATAATTTGAGCGGATTTTCCCTCAACTTTATCCTCTAAACGTGTTTACGTTTTCTGTTTTCTGCAGAACATTGTAGTCATATTATTGATGTACGTCCTTGAAGGAAAACAAATTATAATAACTATTTTAAGATTATAGTTGAGGTGATTATGTCGACTTGATGGACTCTCTAAAATGGCTTCCCCAAGAATTATTCTGAAAGTACAAATTATACAACGGTACTGATTAGGACGGAAAAGAAGATTTAAAGTATAGATTGTGAGACTAAAACTCGAACACAAAAAGTACGTTTATTTAATCAAACGCGTTTCAACGACAAAGTCGCCATCCTCAGTGATACATGAGCTACAATAAATTCCATAAGCTTTAATTCCCTAACTAAAGAATTAATTCCGTTCTATTACCCCTCCTTTTGAAAAACATCTTCTAATTGTTAAAAATAACGCCTCCTTGTGGGTTTATTTGTTTATTAATTATTTGTCTGTCCTTTTAGTTTTATTTATTAAATTTTGAAGATGTGTTTCAAAAGGGGAGTGAGCAAGAGAACGTAAACATGGTCAGAGAGTGGAGGAGTGACTAATCAGAAACAAGTAAACGAGTTTTACATAGGACAATAGAAAGAAAGGAGGGTGAAGAGTGGGAGGCGCGAGTTGCTTAAAATAACGAGCTCAAGCGTAGGATGATCAGTACTGTTAAGTGTTTTGAGGGTGGAGTGTATAGGTGGGAGTGACTAATCAGAAATAAGTTAAACGAGTTTTAGATAGGCCAATAGGAAGAAAGGAGGGGGAAGTGTGGGAGGAGCGAGTTGCTTAAAATAACGAGTCCAAGCGTAGGGTACTGTTAAGTGTTTTGAGAATGGAGTGTATAGGGTGGGAGTGACTAATCAGAAACAAGTTAAACGAGTTTTAGATAGGCCAATAGAAGGAAAGGAGGGGAAGTATGGGAGGAGTTAGTTGCTTAAAATAACGAGCCCAAGCGTAGGATGATCAGTACTGTTAAGTGTTTTGATAATGGAGTATATAGGTTGGAGTGACTAATCAGAAACAAGTTAAACGAGTTTTAGATAGGCCAATAGGAAGAAAGGAGGGGGAAGTGTGGGAGGAGCGAGTTGCTTAAAATACCGAGTCCAAGCGTAGGATGATCAGTACTGTTAAGTGTTTTGATAATGGAGTATATGAGTTGGAGTGACTAATCAGAAACAAGTTAAACGAGTTTTAGATTGGTCAATAGAAGGAAAGGAGGGGAAGTGTGGGAGGAGTTAGTTGCTTAAAATAACGAGCCCAAGCGTAGGATGATCAGTAGTGTTAAGTGTTTTGATAATGGAGTATATAGGTTGGAGTGACTAATCAGAAACAAGTTAAACGAGTTTTAGATAGGCCAATAGAAGGAAAGGAGGGGAAGTGTGGGAGGAGTTAGTTGCTTAAAATAACGAGCCCAAGCGTAGGATGATCAGTAGTGTTAAGTGTTTTGATAATGGAGTATATAGGTTGGAGTGACTAATCAGAAACAAGTTAAACGAGTTTTAGATAGGCCAATAGAAGGAAAGGAGGGGAAGTGTGGGAGGAGTTAGTTGCTTAAAATAACGAGCCCAAGCGTAGGATGATCAGTAGTGTTAAGTGTTTTGATAATGGAGTATATAGGTGGGAGTGACTAATCAGAAACAAGTTAAACTAGTTTTAGATAGACCAATAGGAAGAAAGGAGGGGGAAGTGTGGGAGGAGTTAGTTGCTTAAAATAACGAGCCCAAGCGTAGGATGATCAGTAGTGTTAGGTGTTTTGAGAATGGAGTATATAGGTGGGAGTGACTAATCAGAAACAAGTTAAACTAGTTTTAGATAGGCCAATAGGAAGAAAGGAGGGGGAAGTGTGGGAGGAGTTAGTTGCTTAAAATAACGAGCCCAAGCGTAGGATGATCAGTAGTGTTAAGTGTTTTGATAATGGAGTATATAGGTGGGAGTGACTAATCAGAAACAAGTTAAACTAGTTTTAGATAGACCAATAGGAAGAAAGGAGGGGAAGTGTGGGAGGAGTTAGTTGCTTAAAATAACGAGTCCAAGCGTAGGATGATCAGTACTGTTAAGTGTTTTGAGAATGGAGTATATAGGTTGGAGTGACTAATCAGAAACAAGTTAAACGAGTTTTAGATAGGCCAATAGAAGGAAAGGAGGGGAAGTGTGGGAGGAGTTAGTTGCTTAAAATAACGAGCCCAAGCGTAGGATGATCAGTAGTGTTAAGTGTTTTGATAATGGAGTATATAGGTGGGAGTGACTAATCAGAAACAAGTTAAACTAGTTTTAGATAGACCAATAGGAAGAAAGGAGGGGGAAGTGTGGGAGGAGTTAGTTGCTTAAAATAACGAGCCCAAGCGTAGGATGATCAGTAGTGTTAGGTGTTTTGAGAATGGAGTATATAGGTGGGAGTGACTAATCAGAAACAAGTTAAACTAGTTTTAGATAGGCCAATAGGAAGAAAGGAGGGGGAAGTGTGGGAGGAGTTAGTTGCTTAAAATAACGAGCCCAAGCGTAGGATGATCAGTAGTGTTAAGTGTTTTGATAATGGAGTATATAGGTGGGAGTGACTAATCAGAAACAAGTTAAACTAGTTTTAGATAGACCAATAGGAAGAAAGGAGGGGAAGTGTGGGAGGAGTTAGTTGCTTAAAATAACGAGTCCAAGCGTAGGATGATCAGTACTGTTAAGTGTTTTGAGAATGGAGTATATAGGTGGGAGTGACTAATCAGAAACAAGTTAAACTAGTTTTAGATAGGCCAATAGGAAGAAAGTAGGGGGAAGTGTGGGAGGAGCTAGTTGCTTAAAATAACGAGCTCAAGCGTAGGATGATCAGTACTGTTAAGTGTTTTGAGAATGGAGTATATAGGTGGGAGTGACTAATCTGAAACAAGTTAAATGAGTTTTAGATAGACCAATAGGAAGAAAGGAGGGGGAAGTGTGGGAGGAGTTAGTTGCTTAAAATAACGAGCCCAAGCGTAGGATGATCAGTAGTGTTAAGTGTTTTGATAATGGAGTATATAGGTGGGAGTGACTAATCAGAAACAAGTTAAACTAGTTTTAGATAGACCAATAGGAAGAAAGGAGGGGGGAGTGTGGGAGGAGCGAGTTGCTTAAAATAACGAGCCCAAGCGTAGGATGATCAGTAGTGTTAGGTGTTTTGAGAATGGAGTATATAGGTGGGAGTGACTAATCAGAAACAAGTTAAACTAGTTTTAGATAGGCCAATAGGAAGAAAGGAGGGGGAAGTGTGGGAGGAGTTAGTTGCTTAAAATAACGAGCCCAAGCGTAGGATGATCAGTAGTGTTAAGTGTTTTGATAATGGAGTATATAGGTGGGAGTGACTAATCAGAAACAAGTTAAACTAGTTTTAGATAGACCAATAGGAAGAAAGGAGGGGGAAGTGTGGGAGGAGTTAGTTGCTTAAAATAACGAGCCCAAGCGTAGGATGATCAGTAGTGTTAGGTGTTTTGAGAATGGAGTATATAGGTGGGAGTGACTAATCAGAAACAAGTTAAACTAGTTTTAGATAGGCCAATAGGAAGAAAGGAGGGGGAAGTGTGGGAGGAGTTAGTTGCTTAAAATAACGAGCCCAAGCGTAGGATGATCAGTAGTGTTAAGTGTTTTGATAATGGAGTATATAGGTGGGAGTGACTAATCAGAAACAAGTTAAACTAGTTTTAGATAGACCAATAGGAAGAAAGGAGGGGAAGTGTGGGAGGAGTTAGTTGCTTAAAATAACGAGTCCAAGCGTAGGATGATCAGTACTGTTAAGTGTTTTGAGAATGGAGTATATAGGTGGGAGTGACTAATCAGAAACAAGTTAAACTAGTTTTAGATAGGCCAATAGGAAGAAAGGAGGGGGAAGTGTGGGAGGAGCTAGTTGCTTAAAATAACGAGCTCAAGCGTAGGATGATCAGTACTGTTAAGTGTTTTGAGAATGGAGTATATAGGTGGGAGTGACTAATCTGAAACAAGTTAAATGAGTTTTAGATAGACCAATAGGAAGAAAGGAGGGGGAAGTGTGGGAGGAGTTAGTTGCTTAAAATAACGAGCCCAAGCGTAGGATGATCAGTAGTGTTAAGTGTTTTGATAATGGAGTATATAGGTGGGAGTGACTAATCAGAAACAAGTTAAACGAGTTTTAGATAGACCAATAGGAAGAAAGGAGGGGGGAGTGTGGGAGGAGCGAGTTGCTTAAAATAACGAGTCCAAGCGTAGGGTACTGTTAAGTGTTTTGAGAATGGAGTGTATAGGGTGGGAGTGACTAATCAGAAACAAGTTAAACTAGTTTTAGATAGGCCAATAGGAAGAAAGGAGGGGGAAGTGTGGGAGGAGTTAGTTGCTTAAAATAACGAGCCCAAGCGTAGGATGATCAGTAGTGTTAAGTGTTTTGATAATGGAGTATATAGGTTGGAGTGACTAATCAGAAACAAGTTAAACTAGTTTTAGATAGACCAATAGGAAGAAAGGAGGGGGGAGTGTGGGAGGAGCGAGTTGCTTAAAATAACGAGTCCAAGCGTAGGATGATCAGTAGTGTTAAGTGTTTTGAGAATGGAGTATATAGGTGGGAGTGACTAATCAGAAACAAGTTAAACTAGTTTTAGATAGGCCAATAGGAAGAAAGGAGGGGGGAGTGTGGGAGGAGCGAGTTGCTTAAAATAACGAGTCCAAGCGTAGGATGATCAGTAGTGTTAAGTGTTTTGAGAATGGAGTATATAGGTGGGAGTGACTAATCAGAAACAAGTTAAACTAGTTTTAGATAGACCAATAGGAAGAAAGGAGGGGGAAGTGTGGGAGGAGTTAGTTGCTTAAAATAACGAGCCCAAGCGTAGGATGGTCAGTACTGTTAAGTGTTTTGATAATGGAGTATATAGGTGGGAGTGACTAATCAGAAACAAGTTAAACTAGTTTTAGATAGACCAATAGGAAGAAAGGAGGGGGGAGTGTGGGAGGAGTTAGTTGCTTAAAATAACGAGTCCAAGCCTAGGATGATCAGTACTGTTAAGTGTTTTGAGAATGGAGTATATAGGTGGGAGTGACTAATCAGAAACAAGTTAAACTAGTTTTAGATAGACCAATAGGAAGAAAGGAGGGGGAAGTGTGGGAGGAGTTAGTTGCTTAAAATAACGAGCCCAAGCGTAGGATGATCAGTAGTGTTAAGTGTTTTGAGAATGGAGTATATAGGTGGGAGTGACTAATCAGAAACAAGTTAAACTAGTTTTAGATAGACCAATAGGAAGAAAGGAGGGGGGAGTGTGGGAGGAGTTAGTTGCTTAAAATAACGAGCCCAAGCGTAGGATGATCAGTAGTGTTAAGTGTTTTGAGAATGGAGTATATAGGTGGTAGTGACTAATCAGAAACAAGTTAAACGAGTTTTAGATAGACCAATAGGAAGAAAGGAGGGGGGAGTGTGGGAGGAGCGAGTTGCTTAAAATAACGAGCCCAAGCGTAGGATGATCAGTAGTGTTAAGTGTTTTGATAATGGAGTATATAGGTTGGAGTGACTAATCAGAAACAAGTTAAACTAGTTTTAGATAGACCAATAGGAAGAAAGGAGGGGAAGTGTGGGAGGAGTTAGTTGCTTAAAATAACGAGCCCAAGCGTAGGATGATCAGTAGTGTTAAGTGTTTTGAGAATGGAGTATATAGGTGGGAGTGACTAATCAGAAACAAGTTAAACGAGTTTTAGATAGACCAATAGGAAGAAAGGAGGGGGAAGTGTGGGAGGAGTTAGTTGCTTAAAATAACGAGCCCAAGCGTAGGATGATCAGTAGTGTTAAGTGTTTTGATAATGGAGTATATAGGTGGGAGTGACTAATCAGAAACAAGTTAAACTAGTTTTAGATAGACCAATAGGAAGAAAGGAGGGGAAGTGTGGGAGGAGTTAGTTGCTTAAAATAACGAGCCCAAGCGTAGGATGATCAGTAGTGTTAAGTGTTTTGAGAATGGAGTATATAGGTGGGAGTGACTAATCAGAAACAAGTTAAACTAGTTTTAGATAGACCAATAGGAAGAAAGGAGGGGGGAGTGTGGGAGGAGCGAGTTGCTTAAAATAACGAGTCCAAGCGTAGGATGATCAGTAGTGTTAAGTGTTTTGATAATGGAGTATATAGGTGGGAGTGACTAATCAGAAACAAGTTAAACTAGTTTTAGATAGACCAATAGGAAGAAAGGAGGGGGAAGTATGGGAGGAGTTAGTTGCTTAAAATAACGAGCCCAAGCGTAGGATGATCAGTAGTGTTAAGTGTTTTGATAATGGAGTATATAGGTGGGAGTGACTAATCAGAAACAAGTTAAACTAGTTTTAGATAGACCAATAGGAAGAAAGGAGGGGGGAGTGTGGGAGGAGCGAGTTGCTTAAAATAACGAGTCCAAGCGTAGGATGATCAGTAGTGTTAAGTGTTTTGATAATGGAGTATATAGGTGGGAGTGACTAATCAGAAACAAGTTAAACTAGTTTTAGATAGGCCAATAGGAAGAAAGGAGGGGGAAGTGTGGGAGGATCGAGTTGCTTAAAATAACGAATCCAAGCGTAGGATGATCAGTAGTGTTAAGTGTTTTGAGAATGGAGTATATAGGTGGGAGTGACTAATCAGAAACAAGTTAAACTAGTTTTAGATAGGCCAATAGGAAGAAAGGAGGGGGAAGTGTGGGAGGAGCGAGTTGCTTAAAATAACGAATCCAAGCGTAGGATGATCAGTAGTGTTAAGTGTTTTGATAATGGAGTATATAGGTGGGAGTGACTAATCAGAAACAAGTTAAACTAGTTTTAGATAGACCAATAGGAAGAAAGGAGGGGGAAGTGTGGGAGGAGTTAGTTGCTTAAAATAACGAGCCCAAGCGTAGGATGATCAGTAGTGTTAAGTGTTTTGAGAATGGAGTATATAGGTGGGAGTGACTAATCAGAAACAAGTTAAACTAGTTTTAGATAGGCCAATAGGAAGAAAGGAGGGGGAAGTGTGGGAGGAGTTAGTTGCTTAAAATAACGAGCCCAAGCGTAGGATGATCAGTACTGTTAAGTGTTTTGATAATGGAGTATATAGGTGGGAGTGACTAATCAGAAACAAGTTAAACTAGTTTTAGATAGACCAATAGGAAGAAAGGAGGGGGAAGTGTGGGAGGAGTTAGTTGCTTAAAATAACGAGCCCAAGCGTAGGATGATCAGTAGTGTTAAGTGTTTTGATAATGGAGTATATAGGTTGGAGTGACTAATCAGAAACAAGTTAAACTAGTTTTAGATAGACCAATAGGAAGAAAGGAGGGGGGAGTGTGGGAGGAGCGAGTTGCTTAAAATAACGAGTCCAAGCGTAGGGTACTGTCAAGTGTTTTGAGAATGGAGTATATAGGTGGGAGTGACTAATCAGAAACAAGTTAAACTAGTTTTAGATAGGCCAATAGGAAGAAAGGAGGGGGAAGTGAGGGAGGAGCTAGTTGCTTAAAATAACGAATCCAAGCGTAGGATGATCAGTACTGTTAAGTGTTTTGATAATGGAGTATATAGGTGGGAGTGACTAATCAGAAACAAGTTAAACTAGTTTTAGATAGGCCAATAGGAAGAAAGGAGGGGGAAGTGAGGGAGGAGCTAGTTGCTTAAAATAACGAATCCAAGCGTAGGATGATCAGTAGTGTTAAGTGTTTTGAGAATGGAGTATATAGGTGGGAGTGACTAATCAGAAACAAGTTAAACTAGTTTTAGATAGGCCAATAGGAAGAAAGGAGGGGGAAGTGTGGGAGGAGTTAGTTGCTTAAAATAACGAGCCCAAGCGTAGGATGATCAGTAGTGTTAGGTGTTTTGATAATGGAGTATATAGGTGGGAGTGACTAATCAGAAACAAGTTAAACGAGTTTTAGATAGACCAATAGGAAGAAAGGAGGGGGGAGTGTGGGAGGAGCGAGTTGCTTAAAATAACGAGTCCAAGCGTAGGGTACTGTTAATTGTTTTGAGAATGGAGTGTATAGGGTGGGAGTGACTAATCAGAAACAAGTTAAACGAGTTTTAGATAGGCCAATAGAAGGAAAGGATGGGGAAGTATGGGAGGAGTTAGTTGCTTAAAATAACGAGCCCAAGCGTAGGATGATCAGTACTGTTAAGTGTTTTGATAATGGAGTATATAGGTTGGAGTGACTAATCAGAAACAAGTTAAACGAGTTTTAGATAGGCCAATAGGAAGAAAGGAGGGGGAAGTGTGGGAGGAGCGAGTTGCTTAAAATACCGAGTCCAAGCGTAGGATGATCAGTACTGTTAAGTGTTTTGATAATGGAGTATATGAGTTGGAGTGACTAATCAGAAACAAGTTAAACGAGTTTTAGATAACCCAATAGGAAGAAAGGAGGGGAAAGTGTGGGAGGAGTTAGTTGCTTAAAATAACGAGCCCAAGCGTAGGATGATCAGTACTGTTAAGTGTTTTGATAATGGAGTATATAGGTTGGAGTGACTAATCAGAAACAAGTTAAACGAGTTTTAGATAGGCCAATAGAAGGAAAGGAGGGGAAGTGTGGGAGGAGTTAGTTGCTTAAAATAACGAGCCCAAGCGTAGGATGATCAGTAGTGTTAAGTGTTTTGATAATGGAGTATATAGGTTGGAGTGACTAATCAGAAACAAGTTAAACGAGTTTTAGATAGGCCAATAGAAGGAAAGGAGGGGAAGTGTGGGAGGAGTTAGTTGCTTAAAATAACGAGCCCAAGCGTAGGATGATCAGTAGTGTTAAGTGTTTTGATAATGGAGTATATAGGTTGGAGTGACTAATCAGAAACAAGTTAAACGAGTTTTAGATAGGCCAATAGAAGGAAAGGAGGGGAAGTGTGGGAGGAGTTAGTTGCTTAAAATAACGAGCCCAAGCGTAGGATGATCAGTAGTGTTAAGTGTTTTGATAATGGAGTATATAGGTTGGAGTGACTAATCAGAAACAAGTTAAACGAGTTTTAGATTGGTCAATAGAAGGAAAGGAGGGGAAGTGTGGGAGGAGTTAGTTGCTTAAAATAACGAGCCCAAGCGTAGGATGATCAGTAGTGTTAAGTGTTTTGATAATGGAGTATATAGGTTGGAGTGACTAATCAGAAACAAGTTAAACGAGTTTTAGATAGACCAATAGAAGGAAAGGAGGGGAAGTGTGGGAGGAGTTAGTTGCTTAAAATAACGAGCCCAAGCGTAGGATGATCCATAGCCTATTAAATGTTTTGATAATGGAGTATATCCGAAACGCTTCAACAAACATAAGATTAACAAAGCAGGGAAAGGCTAAACGATGCACTCAACTTAATTATAGCATTCCTGTTAATCAAGATAAATTTAGTTTAGTGTCCATCTCTTATTCTGATTACTTCTCGATCCATTTTCTAATTCCGTTAATGAGATGTTGTATAACTTCATGTGGTATCGTCTCCCACTCTTTAATCATTGCGTCTATTAAGACGGAGAGAGGTGTTGGAATTGCTGTTTCTTGCTCCGATACTTTTTCAAAGCGTCTCACAAGACGTGTTGTATAAGATTTAGGTCTTGAATATTTAGTGGCTATTCAATGTAGTTAATACCGACCTACATAAGGGAGACTCGTGTAGCTGTTGTGCTTTGCGGTCGATCATTGTCATGCTTCAGACCGTTCAAAAGGAGCAAATGGAAGTACATGTTCTTCTAGTAACTTATGTGGTCTACATACTTTGTGAATTCAAAGTTGGCCTAGGAAGTGCCACAAACTCCGTGGCAGTGTCATAATGTATGGCTCTCCACAAAATAACAGAGCTGGCACCCTGGTCCTGGTTGAGAAGCTGCCCTGGGTAAACCTTTCTTTTCGTCTTCCCTAAACGCGTTGGAGAAGATACACTAAAAGTTGGTTTCGTCTGAGGTAAGAACTTTCTTCCAGAAACATTCTTTTAAATTTTCTGTAAAATGTATATTAACCCATGACTAGTATTTCACTCTCATAATCATCTATGTAGTGCGATACTTTTCTCCAGAAATGTATTTATTACAAACAGGGATACAATTTTGTACGTATACTCGGACTTATTCCTTTGAAAAGAAAAACTTTTTTTTCGAGATCAATGTATTAATTATTATAGTAGTTTAAACACCATATTTTACACTTTAACCTTCTCAGAAGCACACTTATTTTTAGTAGACCAGAAAAATGAGCCAATGGCTCCTTCCTTCATTACTACAGTATGTCGTGCTTCTTATCCGCGAGTTTTACAAAAAATAATGTTCCTGTCTGTCCACACTTGCATTAGTTTCCAGATTCATCACCATGCTGCTTCTGTCTATTCCCAAAAATAAAAATTGTGATGAAAAGGAAACATTTTACATCATTTCTGAGATTGAGAGGTCCACGACGAAGCAGCTGAAGGCATTTCCGAAAGAAGCCTTCCAAAAATTCTTACAGTAATAGAATTACCGATGGGATAAGTATATCGCTAGCCAAGGAGAGTACTTTGAATGAGATTAATTCAAATTTGAATTAAGCTTATTATTATAAGTTCATAATAATAATATTCACTCTTTTTTTTTTATCAGACTTCGTAATTCTGAAATGCAGAATTATTTAAATATTTAGAAATTTGTAATGTTTATTTTGGAAAGCCTGTAATAAAGAGTGTTTTTTTTTTTTTTTTTTTTTTTTTTTTTTTTTTTTTTTTTTTAATAAAAAATACACTTCTGTGAAAAAATACCTAACCTACAAACATTGAATCCATTACTAATATTAAAATAATGACCCCCAAATACATTATTCATATTGAATCGTGTTATTGCAATAGAATATTTATTTAGCCTACTTAGTGTTGTATTGGAGAGGTTTGCATTTAAATTGAACGTAAACAATATCAAGGTTTTCCAACTAATGAAATCATGTAATGGCTTCGTGAGATGTGTAATCTATGCATAGCTGCATTTGATACAATTGTATTGTAATTTATTTAGTCAAAATACGAATCTATTATGCAAATTAATAGATTATTCTGAACACTTCCATTTTGTAAATCAGAAAAAAACATTGACGTGATACATTTATGTTACATAAATTGAATTCAATTTCATACGAAATTGTGTGGTTTAAAATATTTAATTTGTGCAATTATTGATGTTACTTAAAATAATTCTAATTATCTTTATGCAAGCTGATACGTTGGCAAATATAAACTTCCAATAAACAAAAATCATTTAATTTTTTTGTTTACACTGAAAAACAGAATTTTGTATAGTAAGTGGAAAAACAAATAGTAGAAAAAAGTCGGTTTTAATAACGTAACCAAATAAAAATAATTTGATTGAAACATAAAATGTACTAACCATAAGCAATAAAACAATAGATTATCTGTCTCATATGGAGACAGTGTATTTATTTCAACTTATTTATTACATTCATTTTGTGCTTACATCATAAAAAATACAAATTTGTTTTGGAATAGTTATAAAATAGAGTGTATCAAAATATAAACAATATTATAAAGTAACTATTTTAGTTTAGGTTAAGTTAGGTTAGGTTAGTTCAGGTTAGGTTAGTTTAGGTTAGGTTCGATTAGCTTAGGTTTGGTGAGGTTAGGTTAGGTTAGTTCAGATTAGGTGAGGTGAGGTTAGGTTTGTTAAGGTGAGGTTTGGCAAGGTTAGGTTAGGTTAGTTTAGGGAAAAGTTAGGTATGGTTAGTTCCGGTTAGGTTAGTTTAGGTTTGGTGAGGTTAGGTTAGTTTAGTTTAGGTTAAGTTATGTTGGTTATAGAAAGCATATTCAAAACTCGTTTACGCATATTCCTGATATCTTCAGATTACTGCCAATGAGTAATTGACCCAAATCTCACCAAATAATACACTATACAAACAAAACATAACATTGGTATCTTTTCGTGATACCTTATCTATATCAGTTGGTGGGATACCTTATAAATTGGGCTATAATCAGATATTTTAAAGATACATTATCTCATGATAAGGTGGGCCATAATCAGACATTGAAACATTCATTGAGGTATCTTTGCATGTGGATTTAAACATAATATTCACTGTCCTTAAGTTAATATATAAAATGAGGATTTCATTGATCTTTTCAGTGATATGTTAGGTTAGGTTTCACCGTAAAAACTGTTGCTTTTAGCTGAAGTAATTTTGGTAAAACCAACGTTTTACTCTCGCTTCACTGTAGTTAAATTGTAACGAATAAAATGTTATATCCTATCTTCTGAAAGTTTAGATTTTGACGCACTTTTTGTAGCATTTGCTACTTTCTAGCAACTTGTTTAAGGATTGTGATTGTTATATTCTTATTTTATTTGTTTAAGAAAATGATAACTTCACAGTTCCAATCAATTATTTAATTAGTGATTCTTTAGATTCAGGCTCAAAAGCTATACACCCTTACAGGAAAATGTATAATACGATGGCAATGTTAAATTGTGAGGAAATATCAAAATATCCCATAATTTCTAAATTTTTGGGTAAATGTAGAGTTTTATGTGTTAAAAAAAACTAAATAATATCTCTTTAAATGGGTGTGTGAAATAGGATTTTTGAAAGTGTGTATTTGAAACACTTTTATCTTCTTCTATCACCCAAAAAAAATATTAACATCAGGTCTAAACCACCCTGAATATTTTTTTATGACTTATTTTATTAACAAACTTACAAATATGAAGATTTTATTTACTAAACAAAAATACACACACAGTTATTTGAACTGAGCATATTTTTACAAAAAAATTATATTTGTGAAATTTAACTACGGTACCTCAATACTTTGAAGTATCAATTACAGGATGAGTGTTATATTACCTCAAAATCAATTTCACAGTTTTGTTAATATTTATTTTCTTAGATAAGTCCTTATAGACTCTACATCGTCCTTGGACGAACCCCCCATCCTTTACAAACTGCTGATTTTGGTTTAAAGTAAGAAGAAACAATTTTTTTTTAATTCCTCAATTTGACAAGGTTAAATGTTGTAAGGTGTTATATTATACAAGTGTAGGGAGTTCCGCAGACCTAACTTACAAATCGTGGTGTAAGATAGGGTTACTAATAACCTCACACATCCCTTATTATCCTTATTTTCTACTACCAATTAGTAATGTTTTTAAGATGTACCAATGTTCCAGATGAAAATAGCTCTAAATTAAACGATTTTTTTAAAAATATACAGGGTGTTTCAAAAAGACCTTACAATTAAATTGTAATAACTTTATTGAACGTTCTCAAGCTATATTTTCAAATATTATTTATTATTGTTTGATATAAAGTTATTTTGCACATTAATAGTATATCATAATGTATTATTCCACACTATAACAGCTGGTTGAAATCAGCGGTAGAAATATAATTAAAATAAAGCAGAGCAGCCAACTAAAACTTTTAAATAATTAAATTTCCATGTAATTTTATTTTCATTATCTTTTTTGAAGGAACCTGTATTTTATATTGTCACAATTCAATCTTTTAAAGCAACTGAACTTGTCACAAATTAGTTTAAACATGTTAGATATCGATATTAAGTGATAAATCGACTTTAGAATACAAATCATAACTAAGACAGATTAAGTTAACGGTACAATATTACTTGGCCTTTGACACAAATCATGTTCAGCAATTCCCTGGGATTAGTGGGGCCAAGTTGGCTATATCTCAATACACAACATGCCTCCTTGATTCCGTTTGACAGCTCAAATGATATTTTGGTCTACCAAGGTAGAACATATGGCATATATGTTACCCTGCAAGGTTTAGTTTAAATCCTATCAACTTAAATCTCTGTTACTGATGTTGTCAATACAATCGCAACAATCGATTTATAATATCGATATCCTAACTGTTGTCTAAGTCAGAGCAACGGTGATATTCAAGAATGTGAAATGTCTCCATTGGAGTAACGTAGGGACTAGTATTTCCTGCAGTGTTTTTTTTGATTTAAATTATTATTCCGATAACTTTTTTGTAATTTAAAAGAACGGCTGTTATTTTGAAATAAATTTGTCTATTTATTACCTGCAAACTGTATAAAATATTATGAAATTGGAATAGGTTAGGTTAAGTTAGGTTAGGTTAGGTTAGGTTAGGTTAGGTTAGGTTAGGTTAGCTTAGCTTAGGTTAGGTTAGGTTAGATTAGGTTAGGTTAGGTTAGGTGTATTGAGCAGGTGTAGTTTTGTGAGTTTAGTTTATATTGCGATATTGTAGTATTTTATTATTTTTTTATTTAGTAGGATAGGTGGAAAATCTTCAAAAGACAAAGGAAGAAATCGGCTTTTCCCAATAGTGAGAGATTCTTACTCATTAAAAACCACCTTCCTTCCTGTTATTACCCCCTATCGTGTAGGGCAAGGGGTAAATTGTTTATTATATTATAGAAAACATAAACTGTTGAATATATACACATATACGATTCACGATAAAAGTCAAAGTCAAGGAAGTTGATTAGTAGCAACAGGACTACAAGGTTCGGTAAACCTGTGTAACAAAATTTCCCTACTTCATAAAATCCCTAAAGCAATACTAATTAATATTTCTACAAGGCCAAGGAACTAAATTTAAATTTATCTAAAATATTTTGTTTTTATTATTTCCCATTCTAGTAATATTCTCTGTACATACAGTAGTTAGGATCATAATTTTACTAGGATTCCTGCCTGGGTTCTTTCACTTTAAACTAAATAAATTCAGTGGTTTTGTTCTACAATTAATTATTGTTTCTTTATTAGTTATTATAACCTGGTTATCTCTATCTCAGCTTTGATATATATATATATATATATATATATATATATATATACTAATACAAATATCTTAATCTTATTACCACTAAGAATCCACTATATTTATAATTAAATAAACTGACTCTGAATAATTAAACGTTCTTTACACATAATGTTAGCTCACCCTTCTTGCAACTTTCGCAGATCCCTAGAATGTCCGATCTTCTCGGACAACTTAAAAACTTCTTGCAGTTGTTCACTTGATCGATTGACCCCCTAACTTAGCGTGTATATAAGTTACTAGGGCTGTGTCCATTAACGGGTAACAGCTAACCGTCAACGTTGACCATCGCAACGTTCAACGCAGTTAAAGAAGAAATGCATTAACTGCAAACGTTGATCAACTGCTTAGTGCTTGCAGGTGACGCATCAGTGGTTCTTTGTTAGCTACAGCGGCCCACTCGATGCGCGCGCCCCCAGCTACACGTACGCCTCTTAGTCGTCTGTTAGTTTAGTTGAGCAACTAAAGCGAATCAATTAACGTCAACTTTTATTCATCAACTAATCAACATATTATGTTTCTATTGTAGCCTACTATTTTACAGTTTGTTGTTTTACTAAATCTAAAACTGTATAAAACGACGACTGGATAATAAGAAAATACTGTGGTGTAAATAACTTTAGTATTAGCTGATAAAAGCTGTCAATTAACTGTGTAAATATTTAGGTTAGGTTTGTGCTTTTGCGAAAGGAAAGTAACTGTATAAATAACTTGTGTTAGTAACAGTAATAGTGTAAATATTTTCACACAAATATTTGCATACTGAACAAAGACACTTGATTTTCTGTTCTGTCTGGCACGTTAACGTTAGCAGTTTTTTTCAACAGTTAATCACGCTCAACTTTAACCGTTGACGTTGACCGTTGTTAGCGATAATGCCCACCACTAGTATATACAACTTTACTGTTACTTAATAACGACAATCATAATCATTGTTGTTACTGTTACTTCTTAAAATGACCTTAAACTTTATTACTAAATAATTTATCTATAGTTCCTAACACAGTGAATAATCAAAACAATCCTGGCTTCAATAGACTTGAAATGAAAACTTCGGAATAACGAGTGACGTTCATTTCGATATTTCGATTACTCTGTGTCAGTAGTTAATTCTACAGTTATTGAAAAGTTTTAGAATTGATGTATTGTGACAGTTCTGAGTTGGGTTCTGTTAGGGGATGAAAAATGACACCCCGTCATACAAGAGTAATGTGTGTCGTGATACACGTAGTGCATTAATCGTATGTGTGTAGTATTGGAGATAACTGAATTTTACTTCCTGGACCCTATCTGCAGAGTGTTTCATAAAACATGTATATTTCATTCATTAATTTAAAATTAAGGATATTTTTTTTTTGACAAAACGTATATTAATAAATGGATAAAAACTGTTTTAGAAAAGGGTTAGTTTTTAAAATTTCTATTTTGTCGTTAGATACTAGAACAAATTAATTAAAAAATTTATATTTAACAATCGATGATACAGTCCATCCTTTTGAATAAAAAGATTAAGTAAATTCTTCTCTCTCGAAGAATCATAACTTTTTTTAATAAACTTAGTTTCGTTGTTAAAAACATTCTTTATTTCGACTGCTGACGCCATCAAAAATGGATTGATAAAATTCCCAAAAGAATAGCATCTACGAGACGTGATTTGCTTTTATTTATTCGTACTTTTGTCAAATTTATATTTTCCACAGCATTTCAGGACAGTAAGGAAAGACGTTTTGTACGAACAATCTCTCTCCTTCATCAGCGTTTAACGTAAATGTCACGTAGAGACGACATTGTTCAGGATTTAGGAAGAATTGAGGTTAGGATTCAGATCATGTAACTGGACAACTCCTAGGTAGGGACAATTAGGCGGACATGGAACACATTGTGGACTTTCTTCGTGCCCGAAGTCGATGTTGTATAGAAAATTAATTGCTGCAATAACATATCAGTAATACTGGAAATGCTGACAAATGAGATTATGAAATAAGTATATATATCCTAATAATTACAATAGTGATTTACAACCGTTTATATTTCTCTCCCTTTCCCCTCTGTTTCTCCCTTCTTAACTCTCTCATAATCTCCTTAACTCTCTCTCCCCTCCTCCCTATCTCTCTCTCTCTCTCTCTCTCTCTCTCTCTCTCTCTCTCTCTCTCTCTCTCTCTCTCTCTCTCTCTCTCTCTCTCTCTCTCTCTCTCTCTCTCTCTCTCTCTCTCTCTCTCTCTCTCTCTCTCTCTCTCTCTCTCTCTCTCTCTCTTCTTTTTTTTATTCTTTCTCCATCACACTACCTTCTCTCTTACATCCCCTCTTTCCCTCATTCTGTCTTTTTCTAAGTTAACCCATCTTTCCCACTCTTCTTCTCTTTCTCTTTCTCTCGTTCATGCTCTTTCCATCTCCCTCTCCCTCCGTTTTCTATATCTATATAACACCCTCTCACAGTCTTTGTATTTCTTTCTCATTATCTCTATAACTCTCTATCTCTCCCTTAATCTTCTCTCTCTCTCTCTCTCTCTCTCTCTCTCTCTCTCTCTCTCTCTCTCTCTCTCTCTCTCTCTCTCTCTCTCTCTCTCTCTCTCTCTCTCTTCTTTTATTTTATTCTTTCTCCATCACACCACCTTCTCTCTTACATTCCCTCTTTCCCTCATTCTGTCTTTTTCTAAGTTAACTCATCTTTCCCACTCTTCTTCTCTTTCTCTCTCTCTCCTTCATGCTCTTTCCATCTCCCTCTCCCTCCGTTTTTCTTTTCCCTTTCTCCTTCTTTTTGACTCTTTTCACTCCTTTTTTCTCAATTTCCTTGACTTTCTTTCTCATTCTCTCTCTCCTTGATTTTCTTTTCCACTCCTCTTCTCTCTATTTTTCCTTGTGCATATTTCTCTCTACTTTTCGTTATATTTCTTTCTCTCTATTATTCTTTCTATCTCTCTCTTTATCACTCTCTTGCTCTCAATTTTATTTAACTCTCTCTTTTTCACTATTTCTCTTTCTCCTAATATTTCTTTCTCTGTCTGTCTCTTACTGTCTCACTGATTTCACTTTCTCTCCCCCTTTCAATCTCTCTCTCCTTGTAAGGTTCTTCCTTTAAGTCACCGTGTATTTCAAAATGTAGTTTACATAAATATAAGAAATTGTTTCACAAATTTCCTCCAACTAGGCTTATAATCCCCCCCTAGATGTACTTGAAATATAAATACTTAGAGCAACTAGTTATGTATGCAAATCACTCTTTACCCGAAAAGATCTATTTTATTCACATAAGCCTAGAGCTCTATTCATTTATGTCAATACAATCGCCATTCCATTATAAACGCAAAATAAACAGTACAAAAACATTGTCCAAACTGTGCCAATCATCCACCCAAAAGCATATAAAAACCAACCAAAACTAATCGTACCAAAAATATCAGTTTGTTAGATGTGACCAAGTGGTCTTAACTGTATGTCAGGGCAAACAAACTTCAGCCCCTCTTTCAAGAATTTAATCTTCGATCGCGTTATGATTTACATGTTTGAAATTCACAACATAAATAATAACTCCATCCTTTACAATAAGTTGCTTGACGTCCTTTGTGTAGTGTAGGGCTGTGTGTGGTGGTTTTATATGATCACGTTTGCATTTAATCTTATCTTTGACTGCAGAGACCTAGTTCTAGACTACAGTTCTTTATCTTAAATTAAAGATTTAGTTTAATTTAAACATACCCCTAGGTTACTAGCTTATATTGTTCTTTTTCATGTTATAGTTTCACACTTGATAACAAGAGTTGTTTTATACTCTCGAAACGTCGTGTATTAATTTTCATACAAAAAAGTAATGCCAAATATGAAAAACCCACAATTGTCGAATAACTTTAAAATTGTAGTAAAATTTGATCAACTTTAGTAGAACAGATTTTTACAAAATTAAAAATTTGTGTTATTAAAAAAAGCTTCGTAACATTAACAAAATAAGGTCAAAATGTTTCACTGGTTTAGACTGTTGTGAAAATCCCGGACAAAAGAAAAAATACAAATATGAATCAAATTGTTATTGGCTCAGGATATTTCTGTAATAATTAAGAATATATCCACATACAAAAACATTGCTATTTCGTTAACATAAAATAACAATGTACACATAAAAACGTAAAAAATTACGATTAAATGACCTCCATTATTATTCAGACGAGGTTAGGACCATCTGGTCCTCTCTTCCACCCCCTAACATACAGAGGCAAAAAGAGGGAGAAGGTTTACAAATGATTTATTGTGACAGCATCGATCCTATTTCAACATAGGGATGAAAAATTGCTTCAGTGTCAACGTCGTGGTCGAGTAATTTGTATTGTGTGGTAAATACACCCTCTCTTGTAAACACCTCTCCACCCCCACCCCTAGTATGACCTACAAGTAGGTAGTGTCAAACGTACAATCTATTTTATGTTATTTTCGTTTGGAAATATTGTTATTTTAGTCAATCTTGAGGTAAAAAAGTGACTTTAAAGTGTAATAAACATCAATTTAAATCAAATTTGGTTGGTGGTGTAATTTTTCCATAAATTATTGCATTTATTAAATAGTTTGATCATTAAGAATTTAAGAATTACTAATGTAAAATTATCATAAAACGTGTTTTTTTTTGACAAAATTATTTAATTAAAATGATTCAAATACGAAATATACAAAATGAGTTTAATACAAAATTGAAATAGAATAAAAATAATTTATATTTTAAAATTGTTACAAAACTAGATGGTATTTATAAAAACGAGATGAAAGTTTAATATTATCAAACCAAATTACATTATTATAACAATTACAAATCATTTTTATTACTTATTACACTAATAACAAACTTACAAGCGAAAGAAAATACAATATTTCAATATCTATTCTAAGATTCTAATATACAACAACCAAGTCACTATGTAAAGTACGAAAAAATAATTAATAGAGAACTCAAAGATTCACTTAATCAAAAAATGAAAGGAAAATCTTCTAGGAGCTAGAAATTGTCATCCAGACATTCTTGAGATGAGTCTGACATACAAAATATCTTTTAATATTGAGATTCAAAAGTTTAAAAGTCTGTAACTCCTGCCTTGGTTATTTTTACAACGCTTTTGGGTGGACAAAATAATTAGGGCTTAAAACTATAAAATCTATTTTATATATGTTAAAACTAATGAAAGATGTGTGATTGAAGTGGATAAGTGATGGGTTAATATAATAAAACATTGTTTGTGTTTAACAGAAAAGGGGGGGGAACAGGGGGTGTTATATTATCTACGTTCTAAGAGTTTTTTCATTCACAGTTCTGAGTTTGTTATTACGGCCTTTAATGAATTTTGAGAGAGTGCAATCTTTGTTAGTAAATTTTGACTGGATGTAATCAGAATGAATTGGATCAGGTGAATTTACAATATTGAATCAATTCCTGTAGGAATAAATAAAGTTATATATTCCACAGTGGTTTTAAGCTGGCATGTTACTATGCAGCTTAGATGCAGTCTTAGCTGTTTTCGATTACAAGACTTTTATTTAATTCCTGTTTCTAAAAACGATTTTGCCACTTTAGATATTTTGAATATAATGTCCCAAAACCTACTTTTTTCCTTCTTCACTATAAAGTCTCCTTTTTATCCAAGTAAAGTTTCTCTTTCTCTATTTTTAAATTTAATGTGAATTCTATCACTGTTCATGTTGCACAAATTATATTATATACAGATAAAAAATATTGTTGATAATTATATCAACTGTGGTAACAGTTTTGATGAAAAAGGTTATGTTTTTGGTTGCTGGTAGTCATTATGTTTAATTGTGTTTTTTTATGTTATGCTAGTAAAATTTTATAACTTGCGTTACACTAACAAAAGACCAAAACTCAACATTACTATTTTAAAAATCGGAGAATAACGATTTCTGTTAACTTTTGATAAAATATAATAACTAATGTCCCAAAAAATATTTTTTTAAAATTACTTACTCCACAAAATTACAGAATCAACTACGTAGTTATCAAACATAATTGTTTTTAATTCGGCTGAACCAATGTCGTTATATAATATGAACGTTATTGACCCAAACTTATCAACAAAATCGTAAGAAAACTAAAGAATTGTACTTCAGAAATAATTTGGTAAAATGGAAATGAACACTTATGTTCTCATTAAAATTGAAGCGAGTTTACGTCCTATTAAAACATCAAGTAAATCTACATATGAATATTAGACTCTATTTGAACATGTAACAATCTATTAAAATTGAAAAAATAATGAAAAGTATAAATACTTGATTGAAATGTGACAAATACACCATGAAAACTCTGCAACAAATAGTATACTTTCTGTCTCACTTAGAAGTATACAGATATTTTTAGAGAATGTCAATGGGTTATTGTATGTATTTGGTTTTTTGAATGGGTATGTGAAAATTTAAGTGCAATGTATTTCTACCGTTCAATAGTGTACTTACATTAGCTTAGAAAATTTCATAGAAGTAAATAATCTTATAATAAATCTTGATTCAATAAAACAATAAAAAGTCAAGAGTTTCCAAACATTACACGATTTAAGGTTTGTAGGGATATAAGGTCAGTGATTTGTATACAGTCGAAATCTTTTATCATTAATTTCTTCTTCAAATAAACACACATATTTGAAATCAGAATAATTGAAATTACATGGACCTAATAAAGAAAAACCAATGAAAAAGCTACCGATCATTTAATTGGGTATAGAATTGTGTAACACATCTCACAAAAAAACTGTTTTTTTAATATTTATACACTTCTTATTCTCATTGTGAGGTTAAATTAAGTTGTATTATTCATACAAAAAACTATAATACATGATTTCCAAGTTTATAATGATTTTTTCGTTTTGTTTGATAGCTCACACATAATACCCCACCCCCTCCAGAAACTGTGAAACTCAATAGTTCTTGCTCTTTATTAACTACGTTTTTAATGTGGAACCTATAAATGATTTTTTATTCATAGAAATTATAGTTATTTTTAATATAAATAAATTTCTTTTATAAAAACTAAAAGTAGAAAGATAGAATCACTAATAACCTGTTATACTTAAACAAATTTAATTTACTATACAAATTAAATGGGGATTTCAGCACTACTACCCAAACCAAAAAAGTTGGTTTTCTGTAAAATATTAAGTTCAATTTTGAGTTAAATATAACTAAAATCTATGTTATTTTAAATATTTTGATAATGATTACTTTAAAGTATATATGAACCTTTTAAGTATGAATCTCAGGGCTAAAACTTATACGGAACAGTCAAAATAAATATAATTTAATACGAATGTGATCACACAAAAATCTCAAGTCACATGACTACATGACAAAATGCACGTCAAACAACTAACTGATAGTAGGTTGAGTGTCATGGGAATGGGGACCTAACGGTTTATTACAATGAACAATTTTTTTTTCAAAAGTTTAGTGCGTGATGTAATCATCATTTTCTGTGGAGATAAAAGAAAAAAATATTATCCTTATTTAAAGTAGCTGATTATATATTTTCTATTTGTAATTAAGTTTTCATTAGGGCCAATCAAAACTGGTTTCGCTGATAAGGTTGTCAGGAGCTTTGTATACAAATGTTCAATTCGTTTGCGTTTATACATATTTTTATATTTTCTAATGACCACCGAACTGTTTTATTAATTGACATTTTGAGATACAATGTGTATAGCAGATCAACTACTCACCACTAACTCAGCTCCATGTTACGCCATATAGAAATGTCATCATTAGGCTGTCGTATACATAAAAACACAAAAACACTCATCAAGTTATAATCATTGTACATAGTACTCTTTATTTAATATTTAAAGTTCTGTTGTTAGATAGAGGTCACATGTCTAGACTGCCGGCTTCAACAGTTGACTGACTTTTCCATGAAAATTAATTTTTACAATTCCTTGTGTATGTACATCTGTCTATTTTTGTTATTTATTTTGACTGCTAAGCTTTTTTTTTTCCATAAGGTGATGATGACCGAAAGGTTTTTCCCCTTTAAACAACAAGAAGAGAAATCTAGAGAAATTTTTAGGTTTGGGTTCTTCTCTCGGATTTTTACTTTTATTTTGGTTCCAACATGGCATTTAGCTACTAGGCTCTGCTGTTTTTTTTCTTTCTCCATACACTAAGTTTATCACTTGATGGCGGTAGATGATTTATACTCGCGTAACGCCGTGAATTACATTTTTATAAACGTCCGAAGAATCCATATCAGTAATATGAATATCATTTTCAAATAATTTTGAAGGTAGAATACATGATAAACTTTAATGAGATCAAACACATATTTGGCTACCTAATATTGCTACAAAACGATTTATTTGAAATGAATTCGTCCTACATAATGAATACTATGTACACAGTCAATACCAGTCAGCCAATAGCTAACAATTTTAAATGTCAACAACTGAAATTTAAAAAAATTCCAATTAAACATAAATAGCATTGTAACTTGATAGCATTTAATTGAGTAGGACATTACCTTCAGGTTTTACAAACGTTTGTGACACTGAACGACAAGATACAAGGCCAATTACATATCCAGATGGCAGCACTGAAGCAAAATAAATCCAAGCTCAATAATATCACGTATGTTTTAATAGAACATGACACTGAAATGCTTGTCTACATTGTTCCACTGCTACCATCTGCGCGAAAAATGTTCCTAGCTTATTGTGGGTCAGTGCGACAAAAGTTTGTAACACCCTTTATTGATGTCCATTAAAACATTCTCATGTTTCAAATAAAGTGTTTTATTAAAATTTATTGGACGATTGTAGTTTCCAAAACTGTTGCACGTTCCAAGTTAGAGAGATAATGTATTCACAGATAATTATATTCATGACGTCATCTGTGTGCATTGAATTAACTGAACATTGGATGTATGTAAACACGTGGGCTGGTAGACATAACAATGCTATTAGTATGCTTCAACACACGTTGTATCTTGTCAGCTTGTGTCTAATGTCTAATGTCTATTGTGAACTCCCTCTTGGAACTATGAAATGTACACCGACCATACTGCTAGGAAACATATGGTATTACTTTTGTTGGTTTGGCATTTAGATGGTCTGTTTGTACTACATTGTAAGATGAGGCTGGTTAAGTACCATGATGCCACCATTGAAACGAGTGAAGATCTATTAATACATACACGAGGCCCGTTGGGTTAGGTTAGGTTGATTAGGTTAGGTGGGTTTAGGTTAGGTTAGGTAAATTAATATACATAATTATGAGGTTTAGAATACCTGTAGAACAACTAATTTAAACAAACTTAACATTCTGGATAAGACACCTCATTCTACCAATATAACTTATCATATTCTATAAGGCCCAAGAAACCTACTTTTAGGCAGTAGTGAAAAATGATCTGCTTGTATTACATTGTCTTGATTTATCTCTCCTAAGAAAAATTAAAATCATTGATTAGTTATTTGTAATAAAAAATATATGATTGTGCAACATAATGTTACTGCAAAAAATGTATTCTAACGCTAAATTTTAAAACTTTTTCCCATATTACGAAGGTATTTTACTTGGGAAAGTGTCCGACGTTTTCTATACTACTGTATGATGAGGTTTTGGCCTAGCTTTTTAGTTCAGTATTTCACAGAAAGTACGTTAACATTTAGATAACTGAAGATGATAGTTTATATATTGAAACTACGTCCAGTTGAAAATTAGGCCTGATTTTTTTTAAATATTAAATTATATTATATTGTATTGTATTATATTATATTATATTATATTATATTATATTATATTATATTATATTATATTATATTATATTATATTATATTATATTATATTATATTATATTATATTATATTATATTATATTATATTATATTATATTATATTATATTATATTATATTATATTATATTATATTATATTATATTATATTATATTATATTATATTATATTATATTATATTATATTATATTATATTATATTATATTATATTATATTATATTATATTATATTATATTATATTATATTATATTATATTATATTATAGGTGTTCTCTTAAGCATACAGCTACATTTTTAAGTTGTGTTTTTCATTATCATAAAAATAAAAGCAGATATTGTTGAAGAACTTGCTTGTGCGCGGAAATCCTATCAAGTTTTTTTCCTTTTCTTTTCTTTTTTTTTTTCTGTAGAGCAAAGTTCTTTTACTTTAAATTAAGAAATTCATATTTACTTTGCAAAACTAAATAAATTATAAAAATCCGTTTGTTAAAACTATTTTATAAAACAAAGTTTTAACATAAATTAATTAAAAGTTTTGAAAAGTTTACTGAATAGTTGCACTTTAAAAATCCTTCTAAATATGTATAGAATTTTATCCAAAATACAGAATTCCCCGGATCAAGATTTGTTTCATGGTTTAGATACACAAGGATATGTAAAATATGGTGACGCTATTAGTGGATGATTGTAAGAGTATTTCGGTATTAAAAATTAAAGCAGTAACATTCTGTGTAATTGATATCTTAATACGATCTATGAAATATCCCATTCTAAATATTTTGGATTTTTGTTTTTACATAAATGCAGTATAATATGAGTGTGTGTGGTGTGTATGTGTATGTGTGTTAGAAAGCGTTATTTATATCTCAATTCGGTTCATTTTTGTTTAATTTTGGTTTATCGAGAAAACATGGAAGTAGTTAAAATCAATATCAATTCATGTCGTGGTAATTTTATAATGACAACCAACATACAAATTTGAATAAACACTTTGATGATGACGGGTGTCTTAATACCGTTCCGCTGAACCCTTAAAGAGGTCAATTAAACTCTATACGTTGTGACAATCCTGACGTACCCTAGCTACATCTACTTTAAAACTCTTCGTCATCTAGTCGTTAGTTACATTCGTCTCTTTCATATATCATCTTAGGTTTAACTTAACAGAAAGTATTTAGCTGGATCTATTCCTTCTCTTCATGCAGTACTCATTTACATTCCTCTCTTTCATATATCATCATAGGTTTAACTTAACAGAAAGTATTTAGCTGGATCTATTCCTTCTCTTCATGCAGTACTCATTTACATTCCTCTCTTTCATATATCATCTTAGGTTTAACTTAACAGAAAGTATTTAGCTGGATCTATTCCTTCTCTTCATGCAGTACTCATTTACATTCCTCTCTTTCATATATCATCATAGGTTTAACTTAACAGAAAGTATTTAGCTGGATCTATTCCTTCTCTTCATGCAGTACTCATTTACATTCCTCTCTTTCATATATCATCATAGGTTTAACTTAACAGAAAGTATTTAGCTGGATCTATTCCTTCCCTTCATGCAGTACTGATTTAGATTCCTCTCTTTCATATATCATCTTAGGTTTAACTTAACAGAAAGTATTTAGCTGGATCTATTCCTTCCCTTCATGCAGTACTGATTTAGATTCCTCTCTTTCATATTATATCATCTTAGGCTTATCTTAACAGAAAGTATTTAGCTGGATCTATTCCTTCTCTTAATGCAGTACTCATTTAGATTCCTCTCTTTCATATATCATCTTAGGTTTAACTTAACAGAAAGTATTTAGCTGGATCTATTCCTTCCCTTCATGCAGTACTGATTTAGATTCCTCTCTTTCATATATCATCTTAGGTTTAACTTAACAGAAAGTATTTAGCTGGATCTATTCCATCTCTTAATGCAGTACTCATTTAGATTCCTCTCTTTCATATATCATCTTAGGTTTATCTTAACAGAAAGTATTTAGCTGGAAGTATTCCTTCTCTTCATGCAGTACTGATTTAGATTCCTCTCTTTCATATATCATCTTAGGTTTAACTTAACAGAAAGTATTTAGCTGGATCTATTCCTTCTCTTCATGCAGAACTCATTTAGATTCCTCTCTTTCATATATCATCTTAGGTTTAACTTAACAGAAAGTATTTAGCTGGATCTATTCCTTCTCTTCATGCAGTACTCATTTACATTCCTCTCTTTCATATATCATCTTAGGTTTATCTTAACAGAAAGTATTTAGCTGGATCTATTCCTTCCCTTCATGCAGTACTCATTTACATTCCTCTCTTTCATATATCATCTTAGGTTTATCTTAACAGTAAGTATTTAGCTGGATCTATTCCTTCTCTTCATGCAGTACTCATTTACATTCCTCTCTTTCATATATCATCTTAGGTTTATCTTAACAGAAAGTATTTAGCTAAATCTATTCCTTCCCTTCATGCAGTACTCATTTAGATTCCTCTCTTTCATATATCATCTTAGGTTTAACTTAGCAGAAAGTATTTAGCCGGATCTATTCCTTCTCTTAATGCAGTACTCATTTAGATTCCTCTCTTTCATATATCATCTTAGGTTTAACTTAACAGAAAGTATTTAGCAGGATCTATTCCTTCTCTTCATGCAGTACTCATTTACATTCCTCTCTTTCATATATCATCTTAGGTTTATCTTAACAGAAAGTATTTAGCTGGATCTATTCCTTCCCTTCATGCAGTACTCATTTAGATTCCTCTCTTTCATATATCATCATAGGTTTATCTTAACAGTAAGTATTTAGCTGGATCTATTCCTTCTCTTCATGCAGTACTCATTTACATTCCTCTCTTTCATATATCATCTTAGGTTTATCTTAACAGACAGTATTTAGCTGGATCTATTCCTTCCCTTCATGCAGTACTGATTTAGATTCCTCTCTTTCATATATCATCTTAGGTTTAACTTAACAGAAAGTATTTAGCTGGATCTATTCCTTCTCTTAATGCAGTACTGATTTACATTCCTCTCTTTCATATATCATCTTAGGTTTATCTTAACAGAAAGTATTTAGCTGTATTTATTCCTTCTCTTCATGCAGTACTCATTTACATTCCCCTCTTTCATATATCATCTTAGGTTTATCTTAACAGAAAGTATTTAGCTGGATTTATCCCTTCTCTTCATGCAGTACTCATTTACATTCCTCTCTTTCATATATCATCTTAGGTTTATCTTAACAGAAAGTATTTAGCTGGATCTATTCCTTCCCTTCATGCAGTACTGATTTAGATTCCTCTCTTTCATATATCATCTTAGGTTTATCTTAACAGAAAGTATTTAGCTGGATCTATTCCTTCTCTTAATGCAGTACTGATTTAGATTCCTCTCTTTCATATATCATCTTAGGTTTAACTTAACAGAAAGTATTTAGCTGGATCTATTCCTTCTCTTAATGCAGTACTGATTTACATTCCCCTCTTTCATATATCATCTTAGGTTTATCTTAACAGAAAGTATTTAGCTGGATCTATTCCTTCTCTTCATGCAGTACTCATTTACATTCCTCTTTTTCATATATCATCTTAGGTTTAACTTAACAGAGAGTATTTAGCTGGATCTATTCCTTCTCTTAATGCAGTACTGATTTACATTCCTCTCTTTCATATATCATCTTAGGTTTATCTTAACAGAAAGTATTTAGCTGGATCTATTCCTTCTCTTCATGCAGTACTCATTTACATTCCTCTCTTTCATATATCATCTTAGGTTTAACTTAACAGAAAGTATTTAGCTGGATCTATTCCTTCTCTTCATGCAGTACTGATTTACATTCCTCTCTTTCATATATCATCTTAGGTTTAACTTAACAGAAAGTATTTAGCTGGATCTATTCCTTCTCTTAATGCAGTACTGATTTACATTCCTCTCTTTCATATATCATCTTAGGTTTATCTTAACAGAAAGTATTTAGCTGGATCTATTCCTTCTCTTCATGCAGTACTCATTTACATTCCTCTCTTTCATATATCATCTTAGGTTTATCTTAACACAAAGTATTTAGCTGGATCAATTCCTTCTCTTCATGCAGTACTCATTTACATTCCTCTCTTTCATATATCATCTTAGGTTTATCTTAACAGAAAGTATTTAGCTGGATCTATTCCTTCTCTTCATGCAGTACTCATTTACATTCCTCTCTTTCATATATCATCTTAGGTTTATCTTAACAGAAAGTATTTAGCTGGATCAATTCCTTTCTTCATGCAATACTCATTTAAATTCCTCTCTTTCATATATCATCTTAGGTTTATACGAACAGAAAGTATTTAGTTGGATCTACTCCTTCTCTTCATGCAGTACTCATTTACATTCCTCTCTTTCATATATCATCTTAGGTTTATCTTAACAGAAAGTATTTAGCTGGATCTATTCCTTCTCTTCATGCAGTACTCATTTACATTCCTCTCTTTCATATATCATCTTAGGTTTATCTTAACAGTAAGTATTTAGCTGGATCTATTCCTTCTCTTCATGCAGTACTCATTTACATTCCTCTCTTTCATATATCATCTTAGGTTTATCTTAACAGAAAGTATTTAGCTGGATCTACTCCTTCTCTTCATGCAGTACTGATTTACATCCTTCTCTTTCATATATCATCTTAGGTTTATCTTAACAGTAAGTATTTAGCTGGAAGTATTCCTTCTCTTCATGCAGTACGGATTTAGATTCCTCTGTTTCATATATCATCTTAGGTTTATATGAACAGAAAGTATTTAGTTGGATCTACTCCTTCTCTTCATGCAGTACTGATTTACATCCTTCTCTTTCATATATCATCTTAGGTTTATCTTAACAGTAAGTATTTAGCTGGAAGTATTCCTTCTCTTCATGCAGTACTGATTTAGATTCCTCTCTTTCATATATCATCTTAGGTTTATCTTAACAGAAAGTATTTAGCTGGATTTATTCCTTCTCTTCATGCAGTACTCATTTACATTCCTCTCTTTCATATATCATCTTAGGTTTATCTTAACAGAAAGTATTTAGCTGGATTTATTCCTTCTCTTCATGCAGTACTCATTTACATTCCTCTCTTTCATATATTATCATCTTAGGTTTATCTTAACAGAAAGTATTTAGCTGTATCTATTCCTTCTCTTAATGCAGTAATGATTTACATTCCTCTCTTTCATAAATCATCTTAGGTTTATCTTAACAGTAAGTATTTAGCTGGAAGTATTCCTTCTCTTCATGCAGTACTGATTTAGATTCCTCTCTTTCATATATCATCTTAGGTTTATCTTAGCAGAAAGTATTTAGCTGGATCTATTCCTTCTCTTCATGCAGTACTGATTTAGATTCATCTCTTTCATATATCATCTTAGGTTTAACTTAACAGAAAGTATTTAGCTGGATCTACTCCTTCTCTTCATGCAGTACTCATTTAGATTCCTCTCTTTCATATATCACCTTAGGTTTATCTTAACAGAAAGTATTTAGCTGGATCTATTCCTTCTCTTCATGCAGTACTCATTTAGATTCCTCTCTTTCATATATCATCTTAGGTTTATCTTAACAGAAAGTATTTAGCTGGATCTATTCCTTCTCTTAATGCAGTACTGATTTAGATTCCTCTCTTTCATATATCATCTTAGGTTTAACTTAACAGAAAGTAAACAAAGACTAGAGCACTGTGGTGACAATATATACAGATACACTTTCAAAAGTCCCTTACCACACTTGGGAATAAACAAAATAAATTCTAAAACATCTTTGTTTGTTAGAGGATTGGGCCTTCCCCATTCCAGGTAACAGTACAGGTGTTTGAACTGTCAACCCTATTGTTGATAGGTCAA
This sequence comes from Aphrophora alni, assembly GCA_963513935.1. Taxonomy (NCBI): domain Eukaryota; kingdom Metazoa; phylum Arthropoda; class Insecta; order Hemiptera; family Aphrophoridae; genus Aphrophora; species Aphrophora alni. The sequence continues at coordinate 36,375,136 of OY740776.1, forward strand.
TGCACCAGAGGAGTGGGGTAGAGAAACTGGTCACTTTAGTTGTAAATAGTTTTAATTTAGTCTTTGTTAAGATTCCCTCTGAAGATGACAACTTTGTTGTTGTAATAGCTATAAGGGTCTAATAGGAATAAACATTTTACTTTTGACAAAAATTTTTGTTTTTTGTTATTTTGTTTATTCCCAAGTGTGGTAAGGGACTTTTGAAAGTGTATCTGTATTAACAGAAAGTATTTAGCTGGATCTATTCCTTCTCTTAATGCAGTACTGATTTACATTCCTCTCTTTCATATATCATCTTAGGTTTATCTTAACAGAAAGTATTTAGCTGGATCTATTCCTTCTCTTCATGCAGTACTCATTTACATTCCTCTTTTTCATATATCATCTTAGGTTTAACTTAACAGAGAGTGTTTAGCTGGATCTATTCCTTCTCTTAATGCAGTACTGATTTACATTCCTCTCTTTCATATATCATCTTAGGTTTATCTTAACAGAAAGTATTTAGCTGGATCTATTCCTTCTCTTCATGCAGTACTCATTTACATTCCTCTCTTTCATATATCATCTTAGGTTTAACTTAACAGAAAGTATTTAGCTGGATCTATTCCTTCTCTTCATGCAGTACTGATTTACATTCCTCTCTTTCATATATCATCTTAGGTTTAACTTAACAGAAAGTATTTAGCTGGATCTATTCCTTCTCTTAATGCAGTACTGATTTACATTCCTCTCTTTCATATATCATCTTAGGTTTATCTTAACAGAAAGTATTTAGCTGGATCTATTCCTTCTCTTCATGCAGTACTCATTTACATTCCTCTCTTTCATATATCATCTTAGGTTTATCTTAACACAAAGTATTTAGCTGGATCAATTCCTTCTCTTCATGCAGTACTCATTTACATTCCTCTCTTTCATATATCATCTTAGGTTTATCTTAACAGAAAGTATTTAGCTGGATCTATTCCTTCTCTTCATGCAGTACTCATTTACATTCCTCTCTTTCATATATCATCTTAGGTTTATCTTAACAGAAAGTATTTAGCTGGATCAATTCCTTCTCTTCATGCAATACTCATTTAAATTCCTCTCTTTCATATATCATCTTAGGTTTATACGAACAGAAAGTATTTAGTTGGATCTACTCCTTCTCTTCATGCAGTACTCATTTACATTCCTCTCTTTCATATATCATCTTAGGTTTATCTTAACAGAAAGTATTTAGCTGGATCTATTCCTTCTCTTCATGCAGTACTCATTTACATTCCTCTCTTTCATATATCATCTTAGGTTTATCTTAACAGTAAGTATTTAGCTGGATCTATTCCTTCTCTTCATGCAGTACTCATTTACATTCCTCTCTTTCATATATCATCTTAGGTTTATCTTAACAGAAAGTATTTAGCTGGATCTACTCCTTCTCTTCATGCAGTACTGATTTACATCCTTCTCTTTCATATATCATCTTAGGTTTATCTTAACAGTAAGTATTTAGCTGGAAGTATTCCTTCTCTTCATGCAGTACGGATTTAGATTCCTCTGTTTCATATATCATCTTAGGTTTATATGAACAGAAAGTATTTAGTTGGATCTACTCCTTCTCTTCATGCAGTACTGATTTACATCCTTCTCTTTCATATATCATCTTAGGTATATCTTAACAGTAAGTATTTAGCTGGAAGTATTCCTTCTCTTCATGCAGTACTGATTTAGATTCCTCTCTTTCATATATCATCTTAGGTTTATCTTAACAGAAAGTATTTAGCTGGATTTATTCCTTCTCTTCATGCAGTACTCATTTACATTCCTCTCTTTCATATATCATCTTAGGTTTATCTTAACAGAAAGTATTTAGCTGTATCTATTCCTTCTCTTAATGCAGTAATGATTTACATTCCTCTCTTTCATATATCATCTTAGGTTTATCTTAACAGTAAGTATTTAGCTGGAAGTATTCCTTCTCTTCATGCAGTACTGATTTAGATTCCTCTCTTTCATATATCATCTTAGGTTTATCTTAGCAGAAAGTATTTAGCTGGATCTATTCCTTCTCTTCATGCAGTACTGATTTAGATTCCTCTCTTTCATATATCATCTTAGGTTTAACTTAACAGAAAGTATTTAGCTGGATCTACTCCTTCTCTTTATGCAGTACTCATTTAGATTCCTCTCTTTCATATATCACCTTAGGTTTATCTTAACAGAAAGTATTTAGCTGGATCTATTCCTTCTCTTCATGCAGTACTGATTTACATTCCTCTCTTTCATATATCATCTTAGGTTTAACTTAACAGAAAGTATTTAGCTGGATCTATTCCTTCTCTTCATGCAATACTGATTTAGATTCCTCTCTTTCATATATCATCTTAGGTTTATCATAACAGAAAGTATTTAGCTGGATCTACTCCTTCTCTTCATGCAGTACTCATTTACATTCCTCTCTTTCATATATCATCTTAGGTTTATCTTAACAGAAAGTATTTAGCTGGATCTATTCCTTCTCTTCATGCAGTACTGATTTAGATTCCTCTTTTTCATATATCATCTTAGGTTTATCTTAACAGAAAGTATTTAGCTGGATCTACTCCTTCTCTTCATGCAGTACTCATTTACATTCCTCTCTTTCATATATCATCTTAGGTTTATCTTAACAGAAAGTAATAAGCTGGATCTATTCCTTCTCTTCATGCAGTACTGATTTACATTCCTCTCTTTCATATATCACCTTAGGTTTATCTTAACAGAAAGTATTTAGCTGGATCTACTCCTTCTCTTCATGCAGTACTGATTTAGATTACTCTATTTCATATATCATCTTAGGTTTATCTTAACAGAAAGTATTTAGCTGGATCTATTCCTTCTCTTCATGCAGTACTGATTTACATTTCTCTCTTTCATATATCATCTTAGGTTTAACTTAACAGAAAGTATTTAGCTGGATCTATTCCTTCTCTTCATGCAGTACTGATTTACATTCCTCTCTTTCATATATCATCTTAGGTTTAACTTAACAGAAAGTATTTAGCTGGATCTATTCCTTCTCTTCATGCAATACTGATTTAGATTCCTCCCTTTCATATATCATCTTAGGTTTAACTTAACAGAAAGTATTTAGCTGGATCTATTCCTTCTCTTCATGCAGTACTGATTTAGATTCCTCTCTTTCATATATTATCTTAGGTTTATCTTAACAGAAAGTATTTAGCTGGATCTATTCCTTCTCTTCATGCAGTACTGATTTAGATTCCTCCCTTTCATATATCATCTTAGGTTTATCTTAACAGAAAGTATTTAGCTGGATCTATTCCTTCTCTTCATGCAATACTGATTTAGATTCCTCTCTTTCATATATCATCTTAGGCTTATCTTAACAGAAAGTATTTAGCTGGATCTATTCCTTCTCTTCATGCAGTACTCATTTAGATTCCTCTCTTTCATATATCATCTTAGGTTTATCTTAACAGAAAGTATTTAGCTGGATCTATTCCTTCTCTTCATGCAGTACTGATTTAGATTCCTCTCTTTCATATATCATCTTAGGTTTATCTTAGCAGAAAGTATTTAGCTGGATCTATTCCTTCTCTTCATGCAGTACTGATTTAGATTCCTCTCTTTCATATATCATCTTAGGTTTATCTTAACAGAAAGTATTTAGCTGGATCTATTCCTTCTCTTCATGCAGTACTCATTTAGATTCCTCTCTTTCATATATCACCTTAGGTTTATCTTAACAGAAAGTATTTAGCTGGATCTACTCCGTCTCTTCATGCAGTACTCATTTAGATTCCTCTCTTTCATATATCACTTTAGGTTTAACTTAACAGAAAGTATTTAGCTGGATCTACTCCTTCTCTTCATGCAGTACTCATTTAGATTCCTCTCTTTCATATATCACCTTAGGTTTATCTTAACAGAAAGTATTTAGCTGGATCTATTCCTTCTCTTCATGCAGTACTCATTTAGATTCCTCTATTTCATATATCACCTTAGGTTTATCTTAACAGAAAGTATTTAGCTGGATCTATTCCTTCTCTTCATGCAATACTGATTTAGATTCCTCTCTTTCATATATCATCTTAGGTTTATCTTAACAGAAAGTATTTAGCTGGATCTACTCCTTCTCTTCATGCAGTACTCATTTACATTCCTCTCTTTCATATATCATCTTAGGTTTATCTTAACAGAAAGTATTTAGCTGGATCTATTCCTTCTCTTCATGCAGTACTGATTTAGATTCCTCTCTTTCATATATCATCTTAGGTTTATCTTAACAGAAAGTATTTAGCTGGATCTATTCCTTCTCTTCATGCAGTACTGATTTACATTCCTCTCTTTCATATATCATCTTAGGTTTATCTTAACAGAAAGTATTTAGCTGAATCTATTCCTTCTCTTCATGCAGTACTCATTTACAATCCTCTCTTTCATATATCATCTTAGGTTTATCTTAACAGAAAGTATTTAGCTGAATCTATTCCTTCTCTTCATGCAGTACTCATTTACAATCCTCTCTTTCATATATCATCTTAGGTTTATCTTAACAGAAAGTATTTAGCTGAATCTATTCCTTCTCTTCATGCAGTACTCATTTACAATCCTCTCTTTCATATATCACCTTAGGTTTATTTTAACAGAAAGTATTTAGCTAGATCTACTCCTTCTCTTCATGCAGTACTCATTTACATTCCTCTCTTTCATATATCACCTTAGGTTTATCTTAACAGAAAGTATTTAGCTGGATCTACTCCGTCTCTTCATGCAGTACTCATTTAGATTCCTCTCTTTCATATATCACCTTAGGTTTAACTTAACAGAAAGTATTTAGCTGGATCTACTCCTTCTCTTCATGCAGTACTCATTTAGATTCCTCTCTTTCATATATCACCTTAGGTTTATCTTAACAGAAAGTATTTAGCTGGATCTATTCCTTCTCTTCATGCAGTACTCATTTAGATTCCTCTATTTCATATATCACCTTAGGTTTATCTTAACAGAAAGTATTTAGCTGGATCTATTCCTTCTCTTCATGCAATACTGATTTAGATTCCTCTCTTTCATATATCATCTTAGGTTTATCTTAACAGAAAGTATTTAGCTGGATCTACTCCTTCTCTTCATGCAGTACTCATTTACATTCCTCTCTTTCATATATCATCTTAGGTTTATCTTAACAGAAAGTATTTAGCTGGATCTACTCCTTCTCTTCATGCAGTACTCATTTACATTCCTCTCTTTCATATATCATCTTAGGTTTATCTTAACAGAAAGTATTTAGCTGAATCTATTCCTTCTCTTCATGCAGTACTCATTTACAATCCTCTCTTTCATATATCATCTTAGGTTTATCTTAACAGAAAGTATTTAGCTGAATCTATTCCTTCTCTTCATGCAGTACTCATTTACAATCCTCTCTTTCATATATCACCTTAGGTTTATTTTAACAGAAAGTATTTAGCTGGATCTATTCCTTCTCTTCATGCAATACTGATTTAGATTCCTCTCTTTCATATATCATCTTAGGTTTATCTTAACAGTAAGTATTTAGCTGGATCTATTCCTTCTCTTCATGCAGTACTGATTTACATTCCTCTCTTTCATATATCATCTTAGGTTTAACTTAACAGAAAGTATTTAGCTGGATCTATTCCTTCTCTTCATGCAGTACTGATTTACATTCCTCTCTTTCATATATCATCTTAGGTTTAACTTAACAGAAAGTATTTAGCTGGATCTATTCCTTCTCTTCATGCAATACTGATTTAGATTCCTCTCTTTCATATATCATCTTAGGTTTATCTTAACAGAAAGTATTTAGCTGGATCTACTCCTTCTCTTCATGCAGTACTCATTTACATTCCTCTCTTTCATATATCATCTTAGGTTTATCTTAACAGAAAGTATTTAGCTGGATCTATTCCTTCTCTTCATGCAGTACTGATTTAGATTCCTCTCTTTCATATATCATCTTAGGTTTATCTTAACAGAAAGTATTTAGCTGGATCTACTCCTTCTCTTCATGCAGTACTCATTTACATTCCTCTCTTTCATATATCATCTTAGGTTTATCTTAACAGAAAGTATTTAGCTGGATCTATTCCTTCTCTTCATGCAGTACTGATTTAGATTCCTCTCTTTCATATATCATCTTAGGTTTATCTTAACAGAAAGTATTTAGCTGGATCTACTCCTTCTCTTCATGCAGTACTCATTTACATTCCTCTCTTTCATATATCATCTTAGGTTTATCTTAACAGAAAGTATTTAGCTGGATCTACTCCTTCTCTTCATGCAGTACTCATTTACATTCCTCTCTTTCATATATCATCTTAGGTTTATCTTAACAGAATGTATTTAGCTGGATCTATTCCTTCTCTTCATGCAGTACTGATTTACATTCCTCTCTTTCATATATCACCTTAGGTTTATCTTAACAGAAAGTATTTAGCTGGATCTACTCCTTCTCTTCATGCAGTACTGATTTAGATTACTCTATTTCATATATCATCTTAGGTTTATCTTAACAGAAAGTATTTAGCTGGATCTATTCCTTCTCTTCATGCAGTACTGATTTACATTTCTCTCTTTCATATATCATCTTAGGTTTAACTTAACAGAAAGTATTTAGCTGGATCTATTCCTTCTCTTCATGCAGTACTGATTTACATTCCTCTCTTTCATATATCATCTTAGGTTTAACTTAACAGAAAGTATTTAGCTGGATCTATTCCTTCTCTTCATGCAGTACTCATTTACATTCCTCTCTTTCATATATCATCTTAGGTTTATCTTAACAGAAAGTATTTAGCTGGATCTATTCCTTCTCTTCATGCAGTACTCATTTACATTCCTCTCTTTCATATATCATCTTAGGTTTAACTTAACAGAAAGTATTTAGCTGGATCTATTCCTTCTCTTCATGCAATACTCATTTACATTCCTCTCTTTCATATATCATCTTAGGTTTATCTTAACAGAAAGTATTTAGCTGGATCTATTCCTTCTCTTCATGCAGTACTGATTTACATTCCTCTCTTTCATATATCATCTTAGGTTTATCTTAACAGAAAGTATTTAGCTGGATCTATTCCTTCTCTTCATGCAGTACTGATTTACATTCCTCTCTTTCATATATCATCTTAGGTTTAACTTAACAGAAAGTATTTAGCTGGATCTATTCCTTCTCTTCATGCAGTACTGATTTACATTCCTCTCTTTCATATATCATCTTAGGTTTAACTTAACAGAAAGTATTTAGCTGGATCTATTCCTTCTCTTAATGCAGTACTGATTTACATTCCTCTCTTTCATATATCATCTTAGGTTTATCTTAACAGAAAGTATTTAGCTGGATCTATTCCTTCTCTTCATGCAGTACTCATTTACATTCCTCTCTTTCATATATCATCTTAGGTTTATCTTAACAGAAAGTATTTAGCTGGATCTATTCCTTCTCTTCATGCAGTACTGATTTAGATTCCTCTCTTTCATATATCATCTTAGGTTTATCTTAACAGAAAGTATTTAGCTGGATCTATTCCTTCTCTTCATGCAGTACTGATTTACATTCCTCTCTTTCATATAGCCTATCATCTTAGGTTTAACTTAACAGAAAGTATTTAGCTGGATCTATTCCTTCTCTTCATGCAGTACTGATTTACATTCCTCTCTTTCATATATCATCTTAGGTTTAACTTAACAGAAAGTATTTAGCTGGATCTATTCCTTCTCTTCATGCAGTACTCATTTACATTCCTTTCTTTCATATATCATCTTAGGTTTATCTTAACAGAAAGTATTTAGCTGGATCTATTCCTTCTCTTCATGCAGTACTCATTTACAATCCTCTCTTTCATATATCACCTTAGGTTTAACTTAACAGAAAGTATTTAGCTGGATCTATTCCTTCTCTTCATGCAGTACTCATTTAAATTCCTCTCTTTCATATATCATCTTAGGTTTATCTTAACAGAAAGTATTTAGCTGAATCTATTCCTTCTCTTCATGCAGTACTCATTTACATTCCTCTCTTTCATATATCATCTTAGGTTTATCTTAACAGAAAGTATTTAGCTGTATCTATTCCTTCTCTTCATGCAGTACTCATTTACATTCCTCTCTTTCTTATATCTTTTCAAACTTCACTTAACCCGAAGACTTTAGCTGTTCTACTAAATTTAAGTGTTAGATACGATGTCCCCCCCCCCATTTAAACATGGAAAGAGTCACAAATATGAAGATACAAGTTTTTAATAACAGTTTTTGTCAGATGTGAGACAAACGTAAAACTAAGGATAATTTTAAGTCTCTTCTGCCTGTTTATTTTAAAAGGCATATAAGACTATTACTTTATGTAGATAACTATCCCTATATGCTTACGGACCCTAAGTCGTTTTGATTTAGCACACGCTAGACGCTTTTATTTATCAACTAAAAACAATCTTTTACTTAGAATAGATAGATTTAATTATTGTTCTACTAGTTTAATAATAGTTTCTTCTGATGACGAATTTCCTAATATTAATTTAAAATGGAAAATGTATTTGAAATTGATATTCGTATCTGTGAAATGAGGCTTTTTGTCACAGATAAAATAATATTCAAAGTTAAACACAATTAGTAACAATAGATGCAGATTTATTAAGTAATTAAGGTTTTAATACTCGATTAATTTTATATGAGAAAAGTTTTCAGTTTCAAAATGGCAGTTGTCGGAAACATTTTTTTCACTTGGTCAGGTACATATTTATTATTAAAAATATCAGGGTTTTTATTATAGCTATCTGAATTACAACAAATATTGCTAAAATAATGCTTGGGGATCGCCGCACAGTATATACCGAAGTATTAAATTTTTCTCTATTAAGTTCTATTTTTTCATAATTTTTTTTTTAGAAAATACAACGTTTGGCATGGCTTTACAAATAAATGAGAATATTTAGGACACGGTTTGTACAATTAATTTCATAAATAATAAAATTATAAGAATGGTTTTAATATAACTATATTACGAACTAATTTTAAAATTGATTTAGAAATCTTACTAGGTTAGGTTAGGTTAGGTTAGGTTGGGTTAGGTTAGGTTAGGGTAGGTTATATATATATATATATATATATATATATATATATAGGTTTCCAACATGAATATAAACAGCTTCATTTGCCAGCATCCCTTTCCGGTCATATCCAGTATTAAAGAGGTGGAATAAGGGTTCTATTTCCTTTATAAATGTCATTAAGGAACCCATTTATAATAACTTACGACCCGTAATTTGGAAACGATATTTTATACGTTACACGTTTTCTTGAGCTTAAAATCTAAGGAAAGGACGAACTAACATGTTATATAATGTAATAATCTCCTTAAGGATTCTTCTTCATCTCTGATCAATAAACGTGTTCCGTAACTGAAGACTAGAATATCTACTATTATTAAAAATAACTAAGAAATAATAGCATTTCTCCAAAGAATAAAAACAGCTTCGGTTACCAGCATCCCCTTCAGGAGCAAGTTTTGTGTAATAGAGGGTGAATAATGGTTCAATTTCCTTTTAAAAAGTGAATACAGCAGCCATTTATATAAATTTATGTCTTGTAAATTTCCAACGCTTATTTATGCTTTACACGCTTTCCATAAGGTTGAAAATTAGGTTAAAAGAGAATAAGAAACTAGATATTTATATCTTTCAAATTCAGTAATGAAAAAAAAAAATTCCCCAACCACAATAAAACACTAACACAAAGACTGTATATTTACACTATCTCTACTATGCAATTTTTGAGTTTGAATGTAAAATTTAAAAGAGAAATAACCAAAACAGATTGTTAGATATCTCCATTTCTAAAGCTGAAGGTAATTTGTTGTTGAATGCGAATGAAGGTATTCCCAGTTCCTCGTTGTTCTCTTTGTTGAAGACAAGATATTAAATTTCATAACATTAGTTAAGTTATTTTTATTTAATACGTTTTAATTCCACTTATGTTTTAAGGATCAAAATAGCGATCCTGGCAGTTTTACGCGATCAACAGTTTCTTTGTAATACTGGTTTAGTTGTATTTGAATTTATGAAACCATCAAACAATAAATACTTCACAAATACGGTAAAACGAGAATATGATTTTAAAATTTTTTTTTTTACTTTCACTCTTATATCAAGTCTCTACATCACTTAATTCTTAAAAGAAGTGTTAAAACTAATTTTGAAGAATTATTTATTTTACAACAATTTATGTATTATTTTGTTTTTTACAAATAAACCTCTAAATGATAATTGCAGAGAGATGTTAACAATTTTTTTGAGTTATTAGGACTACATTTTCATAAAATATTTCACAGGTAACAATACTGTAACCAATAATATTTATCTAAAAGTACGGTAAATAACTCTGAGGAGTTGTACATCTATTATGTTTAGAAACATTGCATAACTATTAGACTATATTATTTAGAGCTAATAAAGTTTTTGGGGATATTTGTGAAGACCATTAAAATTTTTAGAAAGAGTTTAAAAAAAAAAAAAAACTGTAGGAGGTTGTATTTGCTTTTCAAAATGCACTGTTCAAATTGTTAAAGACGTTAATAAGAGGTTTTGAATTTATAAAATTAAGAAACTAATCAGAGATAGTGACCTTTTTGCTCGTTCGACACCTCGTTATGTCGAGTGTCTCAACTTCCTCGTGTGTAATATTAGGATATAGTAGACACAAAATTACAATTTGCCAAATGGAAACTAATCGACTCTCCCACTCCAATATAATACTATCTGCATAGGAAACTCTGGTATAGTCTAGTTTATTACAATTAAAACAGACTTCAAAGAACAAACTAAAATAATTCAAATTGGATTAGTAACACTTAAGAATATTTTAAATAATCATAAAATATAATGTAATTTACTAGAGTATATTTAAACTACTGCGTTTTGTGTTTTAATACGGACACCCAGTTCAATTTAATTTTGACGAGAAGGAATCTCCATTCCAGATCTAAATGTAACTTGAAAATTCATTCGCAATTTATAAACAACATTTATGTATACATGCAGAGTATATTGTAATATTCATATGATAATAAATATTCCTTTTTACGTACTACTTTATTCAAAATATTTTCCCAAAAGAGAATCTAATTCAACAATTCGAAAACATAATGCAACCATCGTGTAAGATTTATTTTCTTGCATCGATGCATCAATGATTCTTATATAACTACATTAGAAACACATTTTACACTGAATTTAGAAATATTAACTTGTCTCCAACATGAATACAAACAGCTTCATTTACCAGCATCCCCCTTCAGGAGCAAGTCTAGTATTACAGAGGGTGAATAAGGGTTCAATTTCCTTTTTGAAAGTGAATAAGGCAGCCGTTTATAATAATTTATGTCTTGTAATTTGCAAGCGCTATTTTATACGTTACAAGATTTTGTGAGCTTGAAAATTAAGTTAAAAAGAAGAATAATTATGATATTTAATAATTCAAATAATGCCTTCGAGGAAATTTAGAAATAATTAGATAATGAAACGATGTTTGAGAATGGGTAGGCCTACTAAAACACAGATTGGAGTTTTGTAAAGTATTATTATGAAATAAAAAATATAATTTGTTTAAATATATAATTCTTACTCTAAGTCAATTAATTGTAGGTACTCTTTGTTTTACAAATTCCATATTGCCTTTTATGTTTATTTATTTTTGTGAAATGTGTATCAGTGTGTTGTGTAAATGTGTTGTTTCATCTGATGATGGTATATGTTAAACCGAAACAGCTGTAATGAAATATTAATTAATAAATACTAAACACAAGATTGCTATGACGTAACTAATTTAGTAATAAACTCTTTGTTTTACTATACCTTAATTATAAGTGGCTAATTGTTTCACTGCTACAAGCACCACCCACAGGTTCACTTAAAAACTCATTTTTACACAACACTTAATTTTACAATAACTTTCGTACTTTTGTTGTACACGTCAAACATACATATTTTTGTTTGTTTTAAAATAATAATTTAGTTCAATTTTGCCATTTATACACTTCTTGTCTATGTGGCACTTCCTATAAAACTCCTAGAAGTCTATATGTGAGTTTTCTAGAAAGTGCCACGAAGACAAAAGTATATAAAAATGAAAAATTGAACTAAATTATTATTCTAAAACAAAAAAAATATATCTATGTTTGACGTGTACAACAAAAGTATGAAAACAAGTGTAAAATATTGTGTTGTGTAAAAATGAGTTTTTAAGTGATCCTGATGATGGTGCTCGTGGCAGTGAAACATGTAGCCACTTATAATTAAGGTATAGTTAAACAAAGACTTCAATTTACATAGAGTAAATATTGTATTTTATAAAATATGTAGATCTAAGGCTTACAATGAATATAACTATTTGTTTCGTTTACAAAAAATGAAAAGAAATTACAGAAATGGAGTTTTTAAGTGTTTTTTATAATATTTTTTTAAGCCTTACAGGCTGACTAAAATGAGTGCAGGCTTTGCAATCCCAAGGAAGTTTAGCTGGACCTATACCTCTTCGTGTAGTCCTGGGTTAGATCTTTCTCTTTCATATTTCTTATAGATCTCTCTTGACCAACTCTTATTCTTTTCTGACACTGTTTGTATACGCTATCTTGACTTGAAATAGTTCTCTTTAAATAGCAACTCTTTCACTACATTCACATCCAACTTTTACTTTGGCTCCATAGATTGTGTTCTACTCCACACGTAGTAACAATAAACTCTCATATTTTTCTTTGGAATTACTTTTAGTGCATTTTTATACTCTCTAATTTCTCAACATCGGTCAATTATTGTCTGATACAGTTCACCAAACTTCATTAAATGATTTAAAATAATCGTGACGGAAGTAAATTACAAGTGTGTATAATACTACAAGCTCCATTCCAAGATGTTCCTTAGCCCTAATAAAAAGAGAGGGAAGGAAGTGCTAAACTTAAACAGAAGAGAGCTAAAGCTCCTCTGTGGTATACTAACAGGACATATCCATTGCAGGTATCACTTAAGTAAGATGTGCCTGGTGGACGATGATACTTGTAGGTACTGTGGTGAAGAGGTGAAACGCATGAAACGCATCATCATGGAGTGACCGGCGTTATGCCAAAAATGACATAAATTTCTAGAATTTATCTTCATTTCGGAAGAAGAATTACTAAACCTCCCGACCAGGGGTCTGATCAACTTTGTCAAAGACATAGATCTCTCCGATTCCAACAAGAGAGGGGCACAAAAGATCTAATTAGGCCGCAGTGCAGGAGGCTTTTTCAAAACACTCTCCCCATTCTTAATAATAATAATAATAATGCTACAAGCTCACACTAATCTTTACGGTTACATATATCACGGAATCTAAATGAATACCAACACAACAAAACATAAAAACATATACGTTCCATCGTTCAAAAAACAGTTACGATGTAAATAAATAATAAAATAGAGATTTTAATGACGCCTAAGGGGGGGGGGACAACGCCATTATTTATTTTATTATTTAGTCTTAAAATGACGATGAGTTTTATAACATTTTTACGATGTGCAAACAGTGATAGTAGGGGGATCTTAGACTGTTGGGTAGCCTATCTTAGGCGCCACGTTTTGTAAATCAGGTCCGCGTATTTGTCGTCATTTAAATATAATAACTTAACACTATCATCCCCGTCAAACCAATAAGCACATCAGAGAACAAGTGGATAATTAATTTTGAATCGTTAAAAATAAGCTCAGTAGACTTACCCTTAAGCCTATTCTACCGGAAGTTTAAGCCCTTTCTCTGTAACGCCGTTGAAATAGCAAATATCCACAACAGGAGTTACAATTGGTAAAATCCAGGAAGCCAAGAAACTAAATATTTTATCCTGACATTACAAATAATGTCATCGTGTTTTAAAAATTTGGAACGAAATTCTAGACCATTCATCTTCCTATGGGTCGTAGACTCGACTGTGTAACTGAGCTAGACTACTCCTTTCATAGTCTCATAACACCACTCCACTTGGCTATACAACTTCGTGTCATCGTGTGGCCTCGTGTTACATTCGAGTGACATCGGTCCCATTCCCGATTTATGATAAATTAACACAACCGTTAAGGATATTTAACCTAACATAACCTAACCTCACCTAACCTAACCTAAATAATCCTCAAAACTGATAATTTTTTCTTTGTTACTAAGAAATGTTACACTGGCTATTAAAGTTAACTGAAAAAACTATATAGAAATGCTTCAAATAATCTAGTTTTGGTTTTTTAATATAAGTAGTATAGCGAAAGATAATTTATGGTTACAAAAGTCGAAAAGAGTTTTTAAAGTTCAATTTAAAAATCATTGAATTACAGTGGAAAATAGTGCTCTTAAGAAGTTCAGTATTAAGTAAATTTTTATCTGCTTGACATTCCATTTCTAATATTATCTACAGCTGAGTAAATTTCTTTGTCGCTCTTCTAAAAGTACAAATATAGTTTTGAAATCTAAAAATCCAATGAGTTTAATTGAAGCAAATTGGCTCAGTTAGTATCATCATTTAACTAGGCCTAACTACTATGTTAGTACCTATAAATAAAAATGTAAAAGACTTGTTTTGAAAACGTAAAATTTAGTGTAATTACGTTTAGTTAACATTTACTGGCATGATTCAATTTTTTTTTTTTTTTTTTTTTGTAATTTTTTCATCACTTTAAAATGTATAATTGAAAAAGATTCAATTTTATACAAACGTAAAAGAACAAATAATGAAGTGTTTTGTTTTAGGTTTATTAAGTAAGCCTGAATTTCATTCTCTACAAATCCAGGTAAACTTCCGATTAATTTTACTAGTTTCGCTCACCATTTTAAAAAGTAATAAAATTTCAGTTTAAACATAGTAACAGAATTTTACTACACCATGTAACTTTAAATTAAATCTGTCTCGATCTGTTTTATCCTGAATTTCTTATCTTGACTTTTAATTATTATTTTTTTCATTATTTAATTGTTTAAAAATATTTAAATTTAACAAGTTTATTATATATTTTGCAGAATAATTGAAATTGTTGAATTAGCTAAAATGTTTTAGTTTTGAAAAATGTAGTTTTATTTCTGATAATAGAAATTAGGTAAATCAGAACTTTTAAATCAGACTAATTTGTGTTACTTTTATTTGTTTACAGTTTAAACTGGTGAGAGAATTTCAGTTAAAATAAAACTACATTATAAAGGAAACAAAGTGTAAATACTGTATATCTAAACTAGGGGACAAAGCTAACTATTACATCAATAAAAGTAGGATCTGGTTTAATATATATATATATATATATATATATATATATATATATATATATATATATATATATATATTCAAATGTATGATATATGGTATATATATATATATATATATATATATATATATATATATATATATATATATATATATTAAACCAGATCCTACATTTGTCTATGTAATAATTACCTTTGTCTCCTAGTTTATATATGCAGTATTTACACTTTGTATTTTTTCTTTCTTATATATATATATATATATATATATATATATATATATAACAAAAATTTAGACTTTTACAATTAAAAAAAAAATAAATAAAAAAATAAATTATGAAATTAGAATGTTTTATTAATATTTTTGTAAATCTATTAAAGATTGATGCAGCCTCCTACGTTTCGGTTTACATTCCCAGAGGGACTATTTTCAAAATTCAATTTTCTAAAAAGAAAAACAAATATGGACATTCCCGTATTATGTATTTGTATAAAAGAAAGGTTATAAAAAAATAAATATATAAATGACACTTTATGTAGATTGTTAAAATAAATAATTGTAAAAAAAAACTCTTTTCTGATTTAAGCAATAAGTTTAATTAAAAATTATGTATGAAATTGTTGTTTTTCTTTAAAAAACAAAATAAAATTAATAATAATAATACAAATATTTGTAGTTAGTTTCTCAATTTTTAAAAACACCTGCATATGGGTTTACAAAAAGATACGGGTACAAATTTTCCTTTAATCAGCTAGGTTTGGAAAAGTTTCTTAAATATTTAAATAACATATGTGAAATAATTATGAGGAAAATAAAGTAAATCACATTTTTCGTGTGGAATCCAACTCATCTGAACTTTTATAACGATGAGGGCAACAACTTTCTGGAAACAATGGTTTTGAGGTTAATTTTCCCCTTCTGATTCCTTAACTGAATGTTTGGAAGAAATACACTTGATTTGTTTTGTTTTCCCTCAATTAAAGTCTTTAATTTAACAAGAAGTTTAATACCGTTTAAGAAAATGGAAGTGTGGTGTAATATCAGCTAAACATTAAATAAAAAAAAATTATTTGGTTTTGTATACAGATATTAAAAATATATATATCATTTGTGTATTCTTTGTTAAATATAAAGCTTTTATACTTCCGAAGATATTCAGAGAGTAGAGATGTGAGAATTTCACCTCGGTGTTCTCACAAACAAATTGGCTTTAAACTCTGTCAATATTCAAAACGCGCGACGAAGTCTTCTCAAACTAAACACAACTTATGTGGAAGTTTTAGTGTCTTTTTGATGTGTTATAAAGCATCTTGCCAGAAACAAGTTTAAAAGTAACATAACACTTTTCGCTCATTTCTCAAATATTGCAATGTTGGATGGCTACGGGTCTACTTACTTTAAATGACCTTTCTTCCAATATTGGGAATAAAAAACAGTCATGTTCTCTAACGTCATCAATTTCACAGTTTTGGGAAAGAATAATGTTTACCTAAAGAAACCATCACTTCATCATTAATTATGGCAGGAAATAGGTTCGGAATCTATATAAATAAAAATGAATGGCTAAATGTGTTTCTAAGGGCAAAACTCGAGAACGGCTGAACCGATTGCTTTGAAATTTTGCCAAGTAATACAGGTTGACACCAAGAAGCTTGTACTGTAAAATATTAATTAAATGACGTTATAGGATGTTCGTGCTTCGCTCAATTGCCCTAAAAGTTACCATGTTATTGTTATGGAAGAAAGATTTGTTTTGATTTTTTCAGATGACTAATTTAATTATAAACAGCTCTTTATTTATTTATGTAAGCATTTGTATATGAAAATCTTTAAGTTATATTTTTGTATAAGTGTCAAAACAAATTTTACATGAAGGTTATCTTGATACTCAGTAGTACGTTTTATTTTTGAATAGTGTTATTCCATATAATTATATTACTTATACATAATATATAATAATAATAATAATAATAATAATAATATAATTATGTATATATTCCTTATAATTTGCGAGTTATTCACCAAATATTTACAATTACACCACCAGACAGAGCCACAGCAACACGTGCCTGGTTACAGCTAGTGATTAATAAAAGTAAAAGTAAATAATTTCAATTCCATTGCAAAAAGATAAAAAAACAAACATTTTATTCATCACTTAGACACAAGTATAGATGCATCAATATCTCAGGGACCGAAAACGTAAACTGTAAATCATACATTTTAAAAAACTGTTGCTTTAAGAATGTAATATATTGCTAGCATTGTGTTAATACTCAATAAAACTATTTTATAAACCGTAATTTTTGTAACTGTTGACGTCATTGTGAGGTTGTAAGATTACCCATACTTGTATCATACTACTTGGCAAACGTTCTTAACACCTTATTTTGTGTAGTTTGTCGATTTACAAATAACAACACTGAGGTTGATGTGGACAAACTGGAGTATACATGAAACATAACATATCACACGTAGTTAATATGGTTAAATGGAACATTTTTCATCATTTGTGTTTATAAAAGTTAATGCACGTCGTTTCGAGAGTATAAATCAACTCTCGGCATCAGGTGTAAAATTAGAAGATAAAAGAGAATAACACCATCAAATTCCACCTTGGAGCCATGTGTAAACTAAAAGTAATACACAACCCTAAGAAAAGAAACCTATAAACTAGGGATTACTAAAAATTAGGGAAATAAAAAACTAGGGATATAAAAAAAGACCCCAAAAATTAACACGTTCTAAAAACATTGGAGCAATCCAGCCTGTCTCCAATACAATTTGGTGTAATCACAAAATAAGATGTCCCTTACTATAATAGATGAAATGACGTTTTATTCCACCAACCCTTTTACAAAGTAAGGTCATTTTACACGATTGCTTTCTAAATTGCTATCTGAAAAAAAAAAGAAAAGTCAACCTTAGCACCATGGTGTAAACTAAAAGTATTATACAACCTAAGAAATGAACTAAAACATATAAATTAGGGATGACCAGTCAAATACCTCAATAATTCGAAGGAACACGTTCTGAAAACGTTAGAGCAATCCAACCTCCCTCCAATATAATTCGGTATAATAACAAAATAAGTTGTCCCTTACTATAATAGATGAAATGACAACTTATTCCACCAATCCTGTTATAAAGTAATGTTATTTACAAAATTTCTAAATTACGATTTGCTATCAGAAAAAAAAGAAGAAGTTTTAAGTGTCTCACATAAGAAGGAACTTAATATTTATGTTATATCTTGTTGTGAAGTTTATAATAATAATATTGTTTAGTACGACATTTTTCATTATCTGTGTATATAAAAAATTATGCGCGACGTTTTGGGAGCATAAATCAACTCTCGTTTTAAGTGTAAAACTAGAATATAAAATAGTAATCCACCACATAGTAAATAGGGTCATGTTGGAAACTTAAATTAAACTATAACCTTTGAAAAGAACTCAAATTTAAAACTAGATCAGACTAAATACAAAATTGATCAAATAAAATCACTAAACACAGGCGTACACTTCACAAAGGACGGGAAGCAACTATTTTAAAAAGTATACACCCAACAGAAATTTGTTGTAACTATTTTCGGGATAAACAACCATCTGCCGTCTCTTTTAAGAGTTTAGTTCTTGATTGCGTCATGATACCCACTTTTATTTTATGCTCTAGTTCTACACTTAATAACAAGAGTTGATTTATACTCCCAAATATACATAAATAATATTCAGATTAAGCCATATTAACCAATGTAAAATCCATAATTATAAAATAACTTTAAAAGGAGAATATCTGTTTTATTGTTACAGTGTCTATAGAATGTCTATGAGCGATTTGCAGATATTTATATTTGATTAAAAGATACAAATTAATTGAACAAAACTATTGTTAAGTTAAATTACCTGTGGGAGGAATCTTTCTGATCGAAAAGTCAGTTTTAAAACTACTTGTAGCAAATATTTTACAACTTAGGTTAAAGGGATTTTAAATACATATGAAATAAATCTCTATTTTTCAACGTTTATTACAAATGGGTACTTATATATGATACTCGATATTCTAGTTTCATTATCATAGGTGTAGACAATGAATGAAGTAAGTAGATATATTTATAATATAAAAATGTCCTACGTTTTTTTATAACTTCATTTTCAATCTCATGAAAACGTGTAATGTATAAAATATAGTTTGAATATTACAAGAACATAAATGATTTATAAATGGCTGCCTTAATCATTTTTAAAAGGGAAATTGAAGCCTTATTTCCTCTCTATAAGATAGATCATGCTCCTGAAGAAGATGCTGGCAAATGAAGCTGTTTACATTCATCTTGGAAAATTATATTTATAAATTCTAGTTTAAATTATGTTTTTGATAAAGTGATATAAGAACCAATAATCCAATAAGCGTAAGAAATTATACATAAAGGTTTGCAAAAACGTTATTTTAATCAAGTTTATTAATTTATTGAATGATGTGTTAATGAAGGGAAAGTTAATTTACTTTCATTTTACATTGTAGTCAAATTAGGAACTAAAATAAACTTACAAAGATCTAATTCTTATCTTAATAAACAAAACCCTAACTTTAAATATTTCTACTACGTACAAATTTTAACGACTAATTACTAGTTTCAGAACCAGTTACGTTTTAATTGCAATTGTCTGCCAATGAATCTAGCTTCGTACTAATCCATACCACAATTAATTGCATTTAACTACCCTAAGTGTGACTTTAATTTTCATTACTGTTGAGACCGAAGGTTCTTGGTGGAATTCCATGTTTAGATAATAAAATACAATTTCTTATTTCGTATCATCCACTTTTTATTAGTCCAGCCGACCAATGGTTTCGCCTGCTAAGGCTGTATTACAGACTGAAGAAAATAGAAAAAACAGAGAACCTTAAAAACTAGATGGTGGGAGTTAGGTTACAATAAATGGAAGGGTGGGGAAATACCCGGCCTGGGTAATGACCATAGGAACAATATTGACTGTGAAAACCAGTTAATTGTTCTAGGTACAAATAAAATTTAAAGGTTATACTAAGGGAGAATTATAGAAATCTGACTGGTCATTTAAAACTAAATTAGGAAGACAGTATGTTATTCTTTAAACTTCTAAGCTCTCAAAAGCATTCAATTTCCTACCTTTATTTTCAAAATGTAATATTTTAAAATCTACACTGGAATTAAAATCAGACACTTGATGTATTCTTAAATAATTTTTGAAACTGGAATCTTCATATCCTAACCGCCAACTTCTTTCATGTTCACCTAATCTACTTCTTTTCTTCTTTTCTTCATTTTTTTTCAATTTTCTTCAGTCTGTAATACAGCCTCGTCAATGCCTTAGCAGGCAAAATCATTGGTCGGCTAGACTAATAAAAAGTGGATGATACAAAATAAGAAATTGTGTTTTATTATCTAAGTGTAACTGTTACAATTTAAAAGCACAATAGTTTAAATCTAAGTCTAGTAAATTAGTTGTTATTATATGATAAACGAAAATATTTGGAGAAATCCATTTGGTCTCATTGGAGTTGCTTTTTTAATATATTTTAGAAAACCAGACTATTCTATGCAGATAGTAAATATTGGAGTGGTAAATATCATTAATTTCCACTTGCCAAATTGCTTCCAATATTGTGTAGAATTTTATGAAAATTGCTACTTTTCTATTCCTATGCCCAATATAATGGAATATATATCGAGCTGTTATTTATTTATTTATTTTTTTAACATTAATCTTTTATGTTTACGTAATGAAATGTGACATTATCTCCTGCGATTCTTCTAAACAATACGACAAGGATAAAACTTTTCCACTTATGTAGAAAGTATTCTACAAACTTTTCTACGTACCTATTCACATAATCATATTTTCTATTGAGAATCGTTGAACAACATAACACAATTTGTAAAGTAGTTTTGAGTCAACTGCTAACTATGTTATTTAAGTCGTCACTTTTTGGTAGAGAGAGAGGGTATGAATAATACTAAAGACAAGTCATTTTTACAATACATTTTATGTAATTCCAACCCATTTTAAGGCCGAAGGAGGGTTTACTGTGAATAAACTATGATTGGTATGAGGGGAGGTAAATGGTAGCCATGTTATTTAAGTCGTCAAGTGTTGATAAAACGAAGTGGGTACGTATCCCATTATAGACATGTCGTTTTTAGTATGTATTTTTCATTATTTCCAGCTTTTTTTTTGGATTGGGAAGAGTGGAAGTTAACTGGTAGCCTTGTTATTTAAGTCGTCACTTTTTGGTAGAGAGAGAGAGAGTGAGAGAGAGAGAGAGAGAGAGAGAGAGAGAGAGAGAGAGAGAGAGAGAGAGAGAGAGAGAGAGAGAGAGAGAGAGAGAGAGAGAGAGAGAGAGAGAGAGAGAGAGAGAGAGAGAGAGAGAGAGAGAGAGAGAGGGGGGGGTATGAATATAACTAAAGACATGTCATTTTTACAATACATTTTATGTAATTCCAACCTATTTTAAGGCAGAAGGAGGGCTTACTGTGAATAAACTATGATTGGTATGAGGGGAGGTAACTGGTAGCCATGTTATTTAAGTCGCCACGTGTTGATAAAACGAATTAGGTACGTACCCCATTATAGACATGTCGTTTTTAGTAAATATTTTTTAAATTATATCCAGCTTTTTTTTAGATTGGGATGAGTGGAAGTTAACTGGTAGCCATGTTATTTAAGTCGTCAATTTTTGATAAAAAGAGGTGGATAAGAATCCCAATATAGCCAGGACGTGTTTACAATCCATTTCATTTATTTCCAACCTGTATTACGGTCAAATAAAGGCTCACTGTAAACAAACTTTGGTTGGTATAAGTGTAAGTTAATGGGTAGCCATGTTATTTAAGTCGTTACTTTTTGATAAAAAGAGGTGGATAACAATCCCAATATAGCCAGGACGTGTTTACAATCCATTTCATTTATTTCCAGCCTGTATTACGGTCAAATAAAGGCTCACTGTAAACAAACTTTGGTTGGTATAAGTGTAAGTTAATGGGTAGCCATGTTATTTAAGTCGTTACTTTTTGATAAAAAGAGGTGGATAACAATCCCAATATAGCCAGGACGTGTTTACAATCCATTTCATTTATTTCCAGCCTGTATTACGGTCAAATAAAGGCTCACTGTAAACAAACTTTGGTTGGTATAAGTGTAAGTTAAAGGGTAGCCATGTTATTTAAGTCGTTACTTTTTGATAAAAAGAGGTGGATAACAATCCCAATATAGCCAGGAGGTGTTTACAATCCATTTCATTTATTTCCAGCCTGTATTGCGGTCAAATAAAGGCTCACTGTAAACAAACTTTGGTTGGTATAAGTGTAAGTTAATGGGTAGCCATGTTATTTAAGTCGTTACTTTTTGATAAAAAGAGGTGGATAACAATCCCAATATAGCCAGGACGTGTTTACAATCCATTTCATTTATTTCCAGCCTGTATTACGGTCAAATAAAGGCTCACTGTAAACAAACTTTGGTTGGTATAAGTGTAAGTTAATGGGTAGCCATGTTATTTAAGTAGTTACTTTTTGATAAAAAGAGGTGGATAACAATCCCAATATAGCCAGGACGTGTTTACAACCCATTTCATTTATTTCCAGCCTGTATTACGGTCAAATAAAGGCTCACTGTAAACAAACTTTGGTTGGTATAAGTGTAAGTTAATGGGTAGCCATGTTATTTAAGTCGTTACTTTTTGATAAAAAGAGGTGGATAACAATCCCAATATAGCCAGGACGTGTTTACAATCCATTTCATTTATTTCCAGCCTGTATTACGGTCAAATAAAGGCTCACTGTAAACAAACTTTGGTTGGTATAAGTGTAAGTTAAAGGGTAGCCATGTTATTTAAGTCGTTACTTTTTGATAAAAAGAGGTGGATAACAATCCCAATATAGCCAGGACGTGTTTACAATCCATTTCATTTATTTCCAGCCTGTATTACGGTCAAATAAAGGCTCACTGTAAACAAACTTTGGTTGGTATAAGTGTAAGTTAATGGGTAGCCATGTTATTTAAGTCGTTACTTTTTGATAAAAAGAGGTGGATAACAATCCCAATATAGCCAGGACGTGTTTACAATCCATTTCATTTATTTCCAGCCTGTATTACGGTCAAATAAAGGCTCACTGTAAACAAACTTTGGTTGGTATAAGTGTAAGTTAATGGGTAGCCATGTTATTTAAGTCGTTACTTTTTGATAAAAAGAGGTGGATAACAATCCCAATATAGCCAGGACGTGTTTACAATCCATTTCATTTATTTCCAGCCTGTATTACGGTCAAATAAAGGCTCACTGTAAACAAACTTTGGTTGGTATAAGTGTAAGTTAATGGGTAGCCATGTTATTTAAGTCGTTACTTTTTGATAAAAAGAGGTGGATAACAATCCCAATATAGCCAGGACGTGTTTACAATCCATTTCATTTATTTCCAGCCTGTATTACGGTCAAATAAAGGCTCACTGTAAACAAACTTTGGTTGGTATAAGTGTAAGTTAATGGGTAGCCATGTTATTTAAGGTGTTGCAAAGAGGTGGGTATGAATCTAACTAAAGACATGACGGTCTTATAATGCATTTTATTTATTTCGACCCTGTATTAAGGACAAAGGAGTGGTTGGTATGAGTGGAAGTTAACTGGTAAAAGTGTTATTTTAAGTTGCCAATTTAAAAAATATACACGAAAAACAAGAATGATACTATGTAATTTATTTATTTCCAACTTGTCTTAAAGCGGAAGAATAAACCACGAATAGACGGTCGTTTGTATCAGTTAAAGTCGACAAATTGATTATAATTATTTTATACACAAATAATAATTTTATGTGAAAATTAATTTATATTTATTATTTAGAAATACAATCAAAAACTCTGCTTAACATTCAAAACACTCTGAAAATGAGCGAAACGTTTAATATTAGTTTTGAACTAGTTTCCAGCAAGCTGTTTTTAAACAAATCTAAAAGACCTTAAAACTTCAACATAAACTGTCTTAGTTTTGTCAAGACACTATGACGCGTTCTGAATATCGGCAGAGTTAAAAGCAATTCGCTTGAGAATTCCTCAAGGATGACACTCACACATCCTCTGTAGACCTACTTTATAAGAGTTTTATATAAAACTAAATTATTTTAATGTTCCTATTCTTCTCGTATATATTTTGTGTGGTTTAAGTTTCAATATTTCTTAGTAGTATACGTTTTGAGGGTTACTGAATATAAAAAACAAAAAATTCATATTTCGTGAAAATATTTATCAAATTTTGTTCTAATTATTTTAAAAAAATAGTTTCATATCTGTACAAAAATGACTCGTGTTACAGAATGAAATTATTCAGGCGCTCTTTTCTAGTTGTTCTTTACAATAATAATCATTAATCTATAAATCAGAGGTTCAAACTTATATTAGTTTAAATAAATTAAAACCACAATATTTTAATTGAAACTTGAAGACCATAGTTCTGCTAGTTACAGCATTGTCAAGGGCTTTTACAAGAAAAAAGGTACATTCTCGTAAAAGCCCTTGACAATGCTGTAGTTAGCGGAACCATGGTCGGCAAGTTTCAGTTAAAATATTGTGGTTTATACTAAAAAATTGTTGTTTTAATTTATTTAAAATGGAATACCACCAAGTACCTACGATCTTTAGCATAAATATTATTAGGATGTTTTTTGTGTGCCATTTTTTATAATAATTAATACCGAGACAATTAAAAAGTAATCAGTACTAAATTTCTCGGTTAGTTGGTTTCTAATGTAAAATGGAACAGCATTAGTAAATTACGAATCAGAATTAATTATTCTAAGATTGCATTCCAACATGTTTATAAAACGTCCTAGTGTAATTGCTACCTTAAACATAGAGACAACAAGATTTCATTTTGAACGACAATTTATGGGTCTTTGTATCTTCTAAAAGTATAAAAACAACTGCCGAGTAATCGGGCTTAAACCGTAAAAATGTTGTAAAAAGTACAACGTCGTTTTAAGTCTAAATAATAAAATATAATAATGGCGCTGCGTCCCTTAGGAGTCATTAAAATTTGACTGTTTTTATTTATGGAACTAAAAACGCAAACTGTTTTGTTTTATCGATACAAAGATTGTCTTGTTTTGTTTTGGCGTCTAACAATAATTATCTGGGCTATGACGATACACAAAAGTTGTGTTTTATATGTGCTGGAATTTTTAAACAGGGGAAAAATCTCGTCCATTCTAAAATTGCTATGATAAATTTCTATAGTTAAAAAGGGAGTGTTAAAATGCAATAAATTTATTAAACTTTAAAAAAATTATAATTAGGTCATGTAACAATTTTGTTTCTTAACAATTATTTACAATCGTATAACTGACGTTTTAAATTTAAATAGTTTTGTAAATCAAATAAGTTCCTATTAGAACAGAATAATTTTCACAGGATTTCCAAGCAACTTCTTTAACAATATTTGGGTTTAATTCTATAATTAAAAAAAAAAATAAATAATATATATATATATATATATATAAAGTGAACGCTTAAGAGGATTACTAAATGGAAAAAAAATAATAATAAATAATAACAAATTAATAACTATTAAGTTCAAAATTAGACAATGATTATCAAATTTTTACTGAGATTTTTTAATGACAGTACCGTCCTCTTTATTTGTTTCTAAATACTCAAATTTTGTTAGTGCAACCGAACTGTAAAAGTTAGCCAAATCCACAATCATACAGGCGCAGAGTTTCAACTAGTAAAATACAGAAATTGAATTCAGTTTTAGTTTTCGCAATACATTTGTAAGCTCGTGATCATTACTTTATATTTGAATCAATTATTTTTGGTTATGAATTATATTAAATGTTGAGCTTGACTTATGAGAAAATTTATACAGTATAACAAACACACAGAACACAATTCTCACAAAAAATACGCCTAAGTATCAGACGCGTTTCAACGACAAGGTCGCCCCCCCTTTTTAGTGATACACGAGCTACACCAATCAAACCATAACTATAGTTTATATATAACTTTTTACAGTTATAGTTTGATTGGTGTACCTAGTGTATCACTGAAGAGGACGACCTTGTCGTTGAAACGCGTCTGATACTTAGGCGTATTTTTTTGTGAGAATTGTGTTCTGTGTGTTTGTTATACTGTTATGAATTAGCTAAATCCTGAAAGATTTATATATAGAACATAAAAACTCTATTGTTAAATTTTTAGCAAGATTGAATTTCTTAATTTTAAAAAGGACTTATTTCAAAAATACGTTTTAATATAATTGATAATAAAAGACTACTATTATTGTGGCATGGTGCAACTATCAGGTTCTCATACATTTTAATTTTAATAAACTTTGGTAAAAACATTTTGTCACAGTTTATTAGTTTTTAAATAAGGACATATAGACAGGTAAATCAATAACTATTTAACTGTTTACTAGTGTCATTAACCGCCAGCAATCCTTTTGAAGTTTTCTTCAAATTAAATTCTTATTACACAATACATGTTTCGGACATTATTCGTCCATCGTCACGTGATTTAAATGACTCAATTTAAAACATTCAATACGAAAAATAAAACGGTATTCATATCAATATCATGCTGTATTACATAGTTTTTTTTTTCATGTTGAATGTTTTTAATTCAGTGTTTTTAATCACCTGACGATGGACGAATAGTGTCCGAAACACGTGTTGTCTAATAAGAATTTAATTTGAAGAAAACTTCAAAAGGATTGCTGGTGGTAAGTGACAGCTGTGTTATAAGCATATCCTGTTTGCTCTAGATTACCAATTGCAATAAGTATTGATTAGAAATCCTTATGAAACTCCGTTATATCAATATAAAATAAAACTTTAAAAAAAAATTTAATATAGTGTGGTATTTTCAGTAAGAATACATACACACGATTAAAAATTAATTTATATTTCTGAAAATGTATAGCAATCAAGGAAAAATCTCATATAGAAAATCAGCTACCGTTTCGAAATTAAAAAAAAAATTCCGTTGTAAATTTATCAATCAAGTTGCATACTACTTCGAATTAGAACACTGAGGGTACACAAAATCGTAACAAAATCAATTTGAAATAACGTCTTCTAGAGCTTTTTTGACACGCGTAATTAAATTTATAAAGACATAATTAATACTTGAAAAATGGATCGTTGAAGATTTAATATTTTTAAATGTAAAATAATGCCGCATGAAAGTTCATAATACAAACTCTACATTGGACTCAAGCTGCCAAAACACACCTTCTACCAATAGCATTACTATGTTTACCAGCCCACGTGTTTATGTAACACCAGTATTGATTTAATTCAATGAACACAGATGACGTCATGAATATAATTATCTATGATTACATTACCATTTCTAATTGGAATGAACACAACTCAATACGCTCGCGTCTTGATGCCGCACTGATTGATATGGTAAACGTATTTCTTTTTTATCAATTTTGTAATTTAAAATATTCATAATACCTCCGCTTTTGTAATGTTTTGTGGATAATTATGTGATAAATGTAGAACATAGTTTTTTTTAATAGTTACATAATTAATACATGTTTATCATTGATCCTTTATTCACACTCTGTAATACAACACTTGCTCCTGAAGGGGGATGCTGGTAAATGAAGCTGTTTGTATTCACGTTGGAAAATTGTTAATATTTCTAAATCCTGCTTAAAATAGGTTTGAAGTAAAGTGATGTTATAACCAATAATCTTACGGAAATGAATTGTTTATATGTTCCTGTTTAAGTAGAACACGTTTATATTAATTAAAGTATTACTACATAAATAATGTGTAAAATAGAAGTCAAAGTTATGTGTTTCATGGAAATACGAACAAGCAAGACCAAAAAATGTCCACAGTAATATACGTAGATTAATTTATTCTCTCAGTGCGTATTATTTAATGGTTGTATATAACAAAATAAACTACCACTTATTGCATATATCTTACACCGTTCAATATTTCACCTAGGGACAGGAAATATATAATTATTATGATTTGGTATCCGTGTTATTTAAGTCGTCACCTTTTGTTAAAAAGAAATGAGATATGTGAGAAGATATATGACGTTTTGAATAAGCAATTTATTTATTTTCTACAAGTCTATAGGGGGAAGGAGGGACTCATGTGAATCAAAGGTGGTTGCTGTTAATAGAAGTTAACTGGTAGACATGTTATTTAAGTCGTCACCTTTTGTTAAAAAGAAATGAGATATGTGAGAAGATATATGACGTTTTGAATAAGCAATTTATTTATTTTCTACAAGTCTATAGGGGGAAGGAAGGACTCATGTGAATCAAAGGTGGTTGCTGTTAATAGAAGTTAACTGGTAGACATGTTATTTAAGTCGTCACCTTTTGTTAAAAAGAAATGAGATATGTGAGAAGATATATGACGTTTTGAATAAGCAATTTATTTATTTTCTACAAGTCTATAGGGGGAAGGAAGGACTCATGTGAATCAAAGGTGGTTGCTGTTAATAGAAGTTAACTGGTAGACATGTTATTTAAGTCGTCACCTTTTGTTAAAAAGAAATGTTATATCCGGTAGATATATGGTATTTTTACTAATCAATTTATTTATCTTTAACATGTCTTAAAGCAGAAGGAGGGTCTCATGTGTCAACTGTGGTTGGTGTAAATAGAAGTTAACTGGTACCCATGTTAGTTAAGTTGTCACCTTTTGTTAAAAGGACAAGGGATATCTGAGAAGATATATGATGTTTTTAATAAGCAATTTAATAATTTTCAACAAGTATTAAAGCAGAAGGAGGGTCTCATGTGTCAACTGTGGTTGGTGTAAATAGAAGTTAACTGGTACCCATGTTAGTTAAGTTGTCACCTTTTGTTAAAAGGACAAGGGATATCTGAGAAGATATATGATGTTTTTAATAAGCAATTTAATAATTTTCAACAAGTATTAAAGCAGAAGGAGGGTCTCATGTAACAACTGTGGTTGGTGTTAATAGAAGTTAACTGGTACCCATGTTAGTTAAGTCATCACCTATAGTTAAAAGGACAAGGGATATCTGAGAAGATATATGACGTTTTTAATAAGCAATTTATTTATCTTCAACATGTCTTAAAGCGGAAAAAAGGGTCTCATGTAAATCAACTGTGTTTAGTGTTAATAAAAGTTAACTGGTACCCATGTTATTTAAGTCGTCACTACTTAATAAAAATATGCGTATGAATCCAATAAAATATATAACTTTTTTGCTAAGCAATTTATTTATTTTCAACCTGTCTTAAGACGGAATAGGGCCCACTGCAAAAACGGTAGTTGGTATTTGTGGAAGTTGATGGAATAATTTATAATCACTTGTTATGGAAATCACTAATTCTAAAAGAAATATAATTAATATTTATTATTTATAAAAAAAAAAACAAATCGTAAACACCGATCACTCTAAATATCCTTTAACATTCAAAACACTTTGGAAGTGAACGAAAATTTTTACATTAGTTTTGAACAAGATACTTTTCAACAAATCAAACTTCAAAATGTCTACATAAGCTCTCTTAATTTTGTCAAGACTGTCAGGTTTTCAATTTCAACATTACATTAGACACAAGCTGGAAGAAAAACAGCGTGTATTGAAGCATACTAATAGTATTTTTATGTCTACCAAACCACGTGTTTATATAAAAGCAGTATTGATGTAATTCAATGAACACAGATGACGTCCGGAATATAATTATCCGTGATTACATTACCATTTCTACTTGAAATGAACACAACTCACTACGCTCGTGTCGGTGACATTGTTCTAGCTGATATGGTAAATATATTTCTTAGGACGTCAGTTTTGCAGTGTAAAATGTTGACAATAAATTCGCTTTTTATCATAGTACAGAGATGAAGGATTTGTACCATTACATTTAGAATTGAAATTTGCAACTTTGTATCTAATTTACACAAACACAATCGACAAAAGCAGAATATTGTAGTCGGTAAGTCTTACATTTATTATTTTGTAACTCTTTAATTACACATATATATTTGTTTTAAAGATTGTACTTCAATTTATGTTGTTATCATATATATATATAAAAAAGATTACTTTATTTTTTATATGCATCTGTATCACCTGAAAGTATAAAAACAAATGCCTAGTAATCGGGCTGTCACCGTAAAATGGTTGTAAAAAAAAAACTGTCGTTTTAAGAGTTAATAATAAAATATATAATGGCAGTGCGTCCCTTGGGCGTCATTAAAATTTTATTTCTTATTTACGAAACTCGCAACGGAAATTGTTTGAACGACGTGACGCATCTCCTACTTTGTTTTGATGGTTAATACAATCATCACCAAGGCGCCGTTACATCCGTGACAGATTTTCTCTCCTTCGAGCAGCATCAGGCAGGTGTATATCTTGCGAGAAATATATGTGTAATTATTCTAGAAGCCTTTATATGCATCCTTCAGAAGAATCAATGTACCTCTTAAGTTTACAGGATCTAAAAAGACTATATAGCACACTTTATAACAAACAAAATGTTTGTTTTTTCGAAAAAAGAAACTATTATTTGCAAAACCAATTATTTGTGACTTTCTGTACAGTATCCTTTTAGAAGGTTAACCGTCTTCCTGGGCAGGATGAAATATTTAGACCAGTGAAACGTTTTGTATCCTCGTCTTTCAGAAGCCCTGTAGTCTTCACCCAGTGGAGAAACCTTACAGGACTTAAAGGATCAGTACAACAATATCCTATAAAGATGTATTCAAGTACTCCAATTCACAGTCATGGAAACACCTTACAAACACACATTGTGCTTTACTTCTTGGGTTCCATAGTGACCATACCAATATACATTTTGGTTTTCAACCTAACCTAACCTAACCTAAGCTATCCTAAACTAACCTAACCTAATCACATTTATATGGCATTGCATGGACAGTATCTAGTTAGAAGATCTGTTGCCCACAGTATATCATTGATGATACAAGAGAGATATTCTTTTGCTCTATACTTTAAAGTAAAGAAGGACATTGTCAACTGTTTATGAATTGTAGACACCTCAATATGGAGAGGTACATAAGTCCACAAGTTACCTTAGCTATCCATATCGCTTTTCTTCTACCCACAGACAATTTAAAATCATATTGGGGTCGTTTTGTACTTTCCCTAACTAATGAAATGAGAGGTTATTGAATTACTCAATTTTTTATTTCCCTCTCGTTTAAATAGAGTGAAATGTTAAGGATCAGTGATATGCCCAAGTGTGAAATTATTGTCCTTCATTTAATTGTATATTTAATGTACATGTGACTGCTTAAAGTAATTTTTGAAAGAATTTCAAATAAATTGTCAAATGTAAACCAAAGCTGTAATGAACTAACTTACCAATTTTAACCTAAACTAACCTCACCAATCTTAATCTATTTTAAACTTTTAATTATATAATAACCTAACCATCCTCACCTCAGCTAACCTAACCCAACCAAACCTGTCCAAGTCGTCATTAGTCTTTGATCAGATTAAAAAAGACGATGAATTCATTATTTACAAACACAGTAACAGCAACCGATTTTCCAAAACATTAATGTAACCAAATGGACCCCAGTAAAAATTCTACATTCCTATCTAAATAAATGTCATTAAAAATAATATTAGGTAATGTTTATTAAAACCAAATTCGTTACATTGAAATAAGCGGTTCACAAAATATCTTCCATGATCGTAGCCAAAAAACAAAACAAAAGCGAAACTAAATAATCAAGGGGAAAAAAACAGGCGATTGCGTTTAAATTTACTGTTGACAGTGTTTATTTTCGTATTTTATAAATTAAAAAGCCTAACCAATCCTAACCTAACCTTACTAATCCTAACCTAACCTATCGTAACTTAACGTTACCAATTCAAACGTAACCTAACATACCATCACCTCATCCGACCTAACCGAACCAAACCTGTTGAAGCTGATTCCGTTATATTAGTAAAAAATAAACTAAGGACAAATTATCTCCGATTGTCAAATAAACAACTATGAAGGAAACAATTTAAAGGAGAAACAAGAGCTGGAGTTTAAATAACTCATGACAGTGTTTTATTCCGTAATTTACAAATAAAAAACAAATTTTTTGATTCGAGGTTTTTATATGAGTACAGTTCTTTACACCAAACTTTAGTCCTTACAGAAAAAAACTAATACAATTAAACATCGTATAAAATCACTTCCCAATTGAAATGTGTTTATATTACCGCGCCTACCCTAATCAAAGCTGGACAACAAGATCGGCACTGTTTAAGTATGTCATTCAATTGTCAATAAACAATTCAATTAGAACCCACGAGGTTAACAACTACTGTTTCTTTAAAATGGGCCTTCCATTCTCATCACTACAAACATATATGTGACCTATTTGGATTTAAACCACATCCTTATGCACTATCAAACATGATTATAATATTTACCGAGCTTCGGCATGTAGATGCCAATGGATACAAACTTGTTTGAGTAGTCAGAATGCTTATTACAGGATGCTTTACAAGGATAATATCTGCGATCAAGTTGACAGTAAACTAATATTAGAAACCCCTGTGCTTTTAGTGTTTTAATTTTTTGTTACGAAACTGGACGGTGATATTGTAAAAGACATTTAGTTTTTACTTAAAGAATATGAAATAATGACGTTCCCATATTAAAGCACCATTAAAATCTTTACCTTTAGTTGTTGTTCTGGGAAATAGAATGTGACATGAAAACATTCTTGTACGTTGTAATTGAATCTATTTCCGTTCTTGTTAATTCAAATTGTTGGTTTTATATTAAAGAAATTGTTTGACCTAAGTAATACTTCCTTGATATACTCTGCCTTCGTAATGAATGGATTGAGTATTATTATTTCACTCTCTGGAAATATTTTCCTAATAATTTTGAGAATTTGTTTTAAAAATTATGTAATTAATTAACATCCTGTAATTTAAACGATAGCGTGAATAAATCCAATCAAAACACTTGGTTTTAATGACGTCATTAAGCGATAAAACGGTGAAGTCGTTTCAATAATTTCACTCCAGGTTGGCATGTTACTTAGGAATGAAAATATCCCACCATTTAATTATTAGAGAAGTGTTTGAATGGTTTTCATTCAAATTTATTATAATTTAGAAGTGTCTTGCTATTTTCATACTGTTTGAAATAAATTAAAAATTAAGCAATTTAACAAACCGCAGAGTAGAAATTATCGATTAATGTAAATTTGTAGGAAATTTAGATCTGGGGTAAATGAAACAATCTTATGTAGGTTTTTTTAATATAATTGATGACTATTTTTTAAATTGCGAAAAATACAACTTTCAGTTTCACTGGACAAAACAATTTAATATTCTACGTGGAATGCACAAATTTGTACGCTGAGTGGTTGAGGAGGGGGGGGGGTAAACTTTTATTGAAAAAAGCTACATTTCATCAATTTCGTTAACTGGGTGCAATTAAATTATACATTTTTAAAGACAGTTTCAGTTATAAAACTTTCAATTTACGTTTTGCTACAATTCGTTTATGATTGGAAAAAAAATTAGTGTATCTGAAAATAGTTTTTAATATTAAAAATGTATGAAAATATTTATTTACGATTTGATTTTGTTTAATCTTGTAATTTTTTTTTTTGAAAAATAACGATATTATTACAAGGATTAGTAATGTTTTACCTTTGACATTAAATCATCAAAAACTCCTTACTCTTGCTGCAGTAAAATTTGTGTTAAGAAAGTGGAAGGAAATAATAAAAACTTCATGACATTTACCCATCCCCACTATACAAAGTAATATATGCAGATCCTCTGAAGTTAATGCCCAAAAGTTGGTTTCTTGGTCGTTGTGAATGTTAAATTAAATTGGTAGATCAAGTGGTCTTATCCGTGGTCTTATCCGTGGTCTTTTCCAGCAGGTAAGTTTGTTTAACCGTGGTGCCACATGTTTTATGAACCTTGTATTGTGTAATTCACTTATTTCTGGACATATTTTAGGCCTTAACTATCTTTGTAGACGTGTATATATTACGCAATCTCCACTAACTATGTTCGTCTTAATGACTCGTTCCTTGCGTGTCACAATAATATATCTATATCTTCTTCTACTATAGATTCCACCCGCTATGCTCCTCTTGTTAACCCCGTTCCACGGAAATTCGTAAATACACAAATATCAGATTCTCTTGAAGAGTTTAGTGTTCAATATTTTGACAATTACTTTGCTACTTGTCATCGTAGAGAAGTAGAGTTGAAAACATTTGAAATCTGATTTAGTGTGTTATGAGTTTATAATATACGAGATATAAACAACAAAAACATTTTAAATGTCGGCCATTTTGAAATTTTCAATTCGATTTATCTACCTTTCAATGGGGTTCTATATGAGCACACTACACCAATAACAATTTTTATTCAATTCTTTTTTGTGGTAGTTATCGTGCTTGCGTATAAATAACAACGACGTCAGACGGACATGTTGTAAATTAATGTGCAAATTTGTCAAAAAATGGGGTAGAAATTTTTGAGGATTAAATAGTTACAAAACTTTGTATACTGGAAAAATGTAAAGGCATAAAAGAGATTTGGTAGCTTTTGCAGTAAAGGATATGAAATGACGGACGGATATTCAATTTAAATTTCCTTTTCAGCGGTTGTGAAATACGTTATGAAAAGATTTCTGTTATGCTTATGAAGTTAATTTTAGCTTCTGTTGAAACAAATGGTTGGATTTATATAAAGTTTTTCAACTTTGGGAAGTATTTCAATGTGATTGATTGTGGAACTTAGTTTTTTACTAAGTCATATTAGATAATGTAATATAATGGAAGAATAGTCGATGTACCAACAATTACACAATCTTTCTGTTTTAAATACTCCTGCAAAACATAAATACAAAATTCAAGTTTAAAAAATTTAATTTTTATTTAAATTGGTTAAAAATATAATGGGTTATATATTTTTTTTAATAGGTGGCACTAAATTGAAAAACAAAATGTATATTGATAATCTCTATAAAAATATCAATAATGATTTATTAGTTTAACACGAAAAACTATGAACGATATTGTTCAAATATCGCAAAATCTGCACAAACTATTTCAATGAAACTTAGGTAGAAAAAGAAGATGTATAATTGCAAAAAATATGTACCTAACTGAATGCCAAATAACTTAGGGTTGTTATGTAATAGGCACCTATGTTACTATCAGCTATTGTATACAATGTGTAGGCATTATATAAATTTCCTACAGTTTTGCAAGCAAAGTATGAAATCTAGCAAATATCTTACTTTGTTCTAGGTATTATATATAATACAGCGTTTGGAATACCGAGTTTTCCATGGATTTCACGTTAGGTTAGGTTAGGTTCATTTACTTCAGTAAATATTTAGTGTACGCACATCCTTTTTTCCTCATTTATTATTTTTTAATATTGTAAATAAACAAATTTCTTAGTAAATCTGTTCATTTAATACTTTGTCTGAAGAACAGTAGCTAATGCCTAGGCAATGTGAGTAAATATCTAACATAATTATATAATTTCTCACTTCTCCAAAAATTATTAGCAATGCATAGATTGTATATATTGTCGTATATATATATATATATATATACGACAATGCATAGATTGTATATATTGTCGTATATATATATATATATATATATATATATATATATATATATATATATACGAGTATAAAGTGTAAATACCAAAGGCTGTTAATATTTATTTCGTTATTTTTTTCAATTCCTAGAGATTATTGTTTTTTATAAAGTTTTGTCTCTACAATTGTTGATATAATCTCTACATTTGACTTAAATTTAATAGAAATTAAAAATTAACAGATTATAATATTTGTTTCTTTTACGGCATTATTTGGTTCATTGTAAATTTTAGAGCAATTACTACAAAAAAGTTTTGTTTTAGTATAGTGACCAATAGGTTTTGTTTAGGTCATTATTTTAATTACTATGCAATCACAATATAAAATAAAATATATGGTTTGTACAATTTTTAAAACATTGGACGTTTAAAATTTTATCTTTTAACCTTATTACTTCAAAATAGTATCAATGGAAAAAATGTAAACACACGTTTCAAGATATGGCCAAAATATTCGCCTACAAAATGCGATTCTGTGATTAACACCCACCCATATGTTTGTATTGAGGTTTAATTCCAGACTACAGATAGACAGGAATTGTTTAGTAAAAAAACCACGAAATCAGGCGTTTTTAAAACGGAATTTGCCAAAATTATTAAATATGGTGTAATCAGTGATTTTTATCATTTATGTATATGAAAAATAATAAACGACGTTTCGAGAGTATAAATCAACTCTCGTTTTAAAGTGGAAATTAGAACATAAAAGAAAAAAAGTATTATAGTCTAGGGTCATATTGTAAGGTCAAACTACATACAAGCTAAGAAAAGAGCGAAAGTCTAAAACTAGACTTGAAAAATCAAAGCGAAGACTACTTGAAATAAAGCTGAAATATTGCTGGATATTCCACAAATGGGAATCATGACGGGATCGAGGATTGAACTCTTTAAAGAGGTGCTTACAAGTTGTTTATCCCGATAAACAGTTAGGACAACTTTCTCTTGGCTCTGTACATTACAATTAGTTGCGTGAAGTCCTTTGTATAGTGTATGTATGTGTGTGGTGGTTTTATCTAATCACGTTTGTATTTAGTCTTAGCTTTGACTGCTCATGACTAGTTTTAGACTAGAGTTCTTTTCTTCGATTATAGATTTACTTTAAGTTTCCAACATGGATTTGGGCTACTAAGCTATGTTGGTGTTTTTCTCTTGTGTGTTCTAGTTTCACACTGGATATCGAGAGTTGATTTTTATTCTCGAAACGTCGTGTTACAGTTTTTGTACTCGACGATGGAAAATGTTCTATTAAAACATTATGAACATCATTATCCAGTAACTATAAAACAAGAATGAAAATAAATGTTCGGATAATTTTAAATGTGAGAAACTTAATAGTGTTTTCTCTGGATATTAAATAACAATTTAGAAAGCAATCTTGTAAAATGACCTTAATTTGGGTTGGTGAAACAAGACTCCATTTTATCCATTACAGTAAGGGACGTCATATTTTGTGATTACACCAAATTGAATTGGAGACAGGCTGGATTGGTCTAATGTGCCAAACGTCTTTATTATCCTGTTTGGTAATTTAATATTCTCGTTTTTTAACATATCTAATCCTTATTTTTAATATATTTTCCTATCTCTTTTCCTTAGATTTATAATTCATTATCGTTGCGTTGCTGGTTAGGTTAGGTTAGGTTAGGTTAGGCTAGGTTAGGTTAGGTTAGGTTAGGTTAGGCTAGGCTAGGCTAGGATAGGTTAGGTTAGGTTAGGTTAGGTTATTTTAGGCTAGGTTAGGTTAGGTTATGTTAGGTTAAGTTAGGTTAGGTTAGGTTAGGTTAGGATAGTTTAGGTTTGGTTAGGTTAGGTTAGGTTAGGTTAGGTTAGGTTAGGCTAGGTTAGGTTAGGTTAGGTTAGGTTAGGCAAACTTGTTATGTCCGATATTAGAAAGAGAAATGTTTTAAAAAGTCATTTCCAAACAGGATAATTGTTATGTTGTTTTGGAAGCCCCCGAATTTTATGTGATGGTGCTTAAAAACACAGTTACTTTAAGTAGACACAGTTCCGCAGTTAATACTTGATAGGCAATTTCCTCGCTGAGATACGTTTCAAATCTAAATGGAAAAGAAATGCAAACAACTTTGTTATTCAACAAGGTCTTGCTTGTTTAATTGGTTGTAACCTAGATAGACACTTGTAGATAAGGAATATGTTTCCAACAAAAATATTGACTTTAAAAGTTAGTGTAACAGATTCAAAACATTAAAACAAACAACATTTATATTCCGTTTACAATTGGAAACAATTAACTTGGGTCTTCTTTAGAAAACAAAATCTATAAATGGGGCTTTCTACACTACCGAAATATTTTTGAGGTTAGGTAATATTTTTACGTATTACAGTTTGTCTGATTAAAAAACCTGTTATAGGTGATATTACAATTTACAATTCAGTTTATATATTCACAAATTCTAATTTCGAATCCAAGCAAGGATCTAAGGGCGGGGCACATAATAAATTTAAAACTCATTGTGTTTGTATCCAAGTCACTCTTTTTTATATAATAAAAGAACAATAATGTCCGTCTATGTGACTTTTTTAATAATAAAGTAGTTATTTAAATATAAAGTAAGTAACTACTTTATTATTAAAAAAATCACATAGACTGACATTATTGTTCATAATAATAGCTAGTTAAACTCACTTAAAGTTGACGAAACATCAGTTAATTTTATGTATAAATCTTAGAATTAAGAAGAAAATTAATAAGTCTCTTTATATTTATTTCAGCTGAAGCTGTGAACAACCTTCATTCAATTCTGTTTTTAACAAGTTTCCAAGGTTAAAGTTTACCAATCAAAGACGCTTTGAAACTTTCACCAACGTCACGCCTCTAACTCAAGGTAAGACGTTTATAACAATAGATTTGAGATTTGTTTACTTCATGTAGACATAATTGCTAAATTATTGCTCTGTGAGGTTTGTATAACTCTAAATATTTTACCTCAGAAGTTTACGTAAAATTATTATTATATATTTCATAAAACAAATGGAAAATTTGTGTTTTTAGTATTGAGACTATTTCTCTAAACGTTTAGCTATGGAAGGATGTGGTATTTTAATTTATTTAGATAATATAACATAATATATTTGGAATTTTTTGAAACAGCAGTTTTTCATAAATTTATTTATTTCTATTTTCAAAATCTATTAACGACATATTTAGAAGAATTGTTAACTGAAATTAATTGATCGACATTGACGGTACATACTTTCTTTGTTCTATAGTTTTTCAATTAAAAATAATAAAAATATTTATTAAATTTTAATCATAAAAAAATTGTTATGGCAGGTAGATTACATATTTGTTATTTCTAATATATTTTTAAATGCAATACATTTTAAATAATTAATGAGAGATATTTTGAAAAGCATGTTACATATTTTAGGTAGCTTTAAAATGAGGAAAAATATTTATTTTTACATCATTAAAAGGAGTTCTTATGAAAAGCAGGTTTTAATTAAGGTAGTTCTAAAAGTACGAATGGCTTGTGTTGAAAACAATTTACTATTACTTGGTTCCTTCAAACATTACACATATAACCGATATTGCAAAATAAAAAAAAACTGTAAACAACACTAGATTAACACTTAATTCGAGAGTTTTAAGGAAATAACATAAATGAATTAAATTTGGTGTTATATTCCTTGTATAGAAAAAGTTTCTGTGAACATATATTCAAAAATACATCTTGTTCAGTTTGTCAATGTGTTTCTGTTTTTTAGCTAAACAAATTTATAACTTCAGAAATTATGATATATTAGAAACAAATACGTAGTAGATATTTCTTAAGGAACGTTGTAACAAATAATCAAGAACTTATATTCAAGATTTTTGAAATGATAAACATGATAATTTAATGCTGATTATATATATATATATATATATATATATATATATATATATATATATAAAATAAAAAAAACTTTACAAAAAAAAAAATTTCGTTATTGTTACTAAAATGAACTCTTTTACATTTTGAGTCTAAACCAAAGCGTTAATTGCCAATTTTTTTTGTTATCCATTTAATTAACTATAATGCAAATTAGTTGTGGTATATATATTTCTAAAATATTTCGTAACAAATATCCTGTGAATAATAGAAAAATTACACTTAGTGTATTATTAACTAGGTTTATTTCTTGTGTCATTGATTAGTGTTATTTCTGTATCATTTTAGAAATATCCTTAACTTCTAAACAACTTCGAGTTATTGTAGCCAACTACTAAGAAATTATAAATTAAGTTGTTGTTTTATTTTTTAAACAACTCGGTTGTTCTTTGGTGGATAATAAAGAGGGTGCGTTGAGTTTATAATGTTACAAAGTCACGTACAAAATGAGTACATTAAATCTTGATCCAATATATCAACAGCTTTCAAAGTTATTTAAATATCTGTAAAAAGATGTAATTATATTAAAAAAAGCAAATATATGGCTTTATGGCATTAGTTATATGTATTTGTTTATAATATAAAGAAGATCTAATTTTTTCATCAATTTCAAACTTCTTTATTTATACAAAACACAGAACGTACGATATCAACTCGTTCTTTACGTGAGCAGTGGTGAATATATATGTGTCTTTGTTGGTTCTTTATTGCTAAAGTCATGTCTCTATTAACTGTTTTCTAAAAACATAAACTACCTAAAACGTTACGAAACCATCGTTCTTAACCTCTTCAAGCATAATGAAGTCTTTCTTTGTTTTACTTCGACTATAAGTAAATGACTGAAAAACAAAATAAGTATTTAAATTTACTCACTCAACTAGATTTGGATTGTTCTTTACATACCTGAAACAGAGAAAATAGATTCAAAATACAACTGAGAATTATTAATTATTTTACAATAAAAAAACATCATTGACTATATCAAGAGATCCAAAAGTATGGAAATGGCAAAATAATTCGGCGACGAAGTATTTCTGACAAGACGTATATGATTTTTTTCCTGTCTACATATTAGTGGAATTCACCATGGCCTTGATAAAGGTTAAAAATCAATGTAATTTTTTAAAAATATGACCAGAAATTGAGAGAGCAGATAATTCTACGTTCAATTCTACTTTCATGATTTTGACTTTGACCACGACTTTGAATGTTATTTCAAGGTATTTTTTTTAAGGAAAACCATGAGTTTTCATTCAGGAAATGGCCTAAATTTTGTTACTCGGAGATTCTGCTGTTTCCATACTTTTGGATTACTCTGTATATATGCATATGATGAAAAGTGGTTGTTTTATGGACTCGGGTTTGGACTTGTCCTTCTTAGAGATCTAGAATATACGTAATATAAATTCCTTAACAAACCATTTTATCCATTTGTATGAATATTAACTATTTACAAACCGCTGGGATTCCTAATCGTTCGACATTAAATAGTCCCTAATCTGGGTTATAAAGTGTCAACCTTCGTAATATCCCTGATACTGAAGGCAAAATTGTCAAATTTCCCAAAAGACAGTGGATTATTGAAAACAATTAACATAATAACTGATATTGTTTAATTATTAATAACAATATTAACTACTTAAAAGTGTACTTCAGGCTTGTAATGTAAGCTACGCATTTCCTTCCAATAGTTATTCTTTTGCAAATATTGATGTAAATATTCTAAGCATTGGATTGGTTATAAAATTTTTCATTAACTATATTTTTTCCCGTTTGGCTCTAGTTTAAATTTAGACGTTGTCCTTTGTTACACTGATTTTGTATGGTTGTATCTAAGGACAGGTACGCACAAAGTGATATATTAGTATAAAACAGATAAATAAAAATGACTCATACATTTACCAGAACCTCAAACTAAAGAGAGATTATGCTTCCAATAACTGGAGATTATGAAAAAATGTGTTTTAAATAAATATTTTTTCCTGGGGGAATATTTATTTGCAAATAGTTATTTACAATATTTACGAAAATCCTGTTATTTTAATTAATTTTTATAAAATTTAAAAAAAAACCCCTTACATTCACGATGAATTTTTGACTCATGTGACCAACAGATTTTTAAAAATATC
Organism: Aphrophora alni; assembly: GCA_963513935.1. NCBI lineage: Eukaryota > Metazoa > Arthropoda > Insecta > Hemiptera > Aphrophoridae > Aphrophora > Aphrophora alni. The sequence goes on from OY740776.1 coordinate 36,417,104, forward strand.
CTATTTTTTATTTGTGACAACTGTTGTTTTGTAGTGAGAAATATCCTTTTTTGAGGTTAGATTTTGGATGCGTAAAGTATTTCGATGTTTGATTGATTGATTGATTTAATTTGCAGTAATAGGACATTTTTAATCAACGCTAGCTCTCTCTCTCTCTCTCTCTCTCTCTCTCTCTCTCTCTCTCTCTCTCTCTCTCTCTCTCTCTCTCTCTCTCTCTCTCTCTCTCTCTCTCTCTCTCTCTCTCTCTCTCTCTCTCTCTCTCTCTCTCTCTCTCTCTCTCTCTCTCTCTCTCTCTCTCTCTCTCTCTCTCTCTCTCTCTCTCTCTCTCTCTCTCTCTCTCTCTCTCTCTCTCTCTCTCTCTCTCTCTCTCTCTCTCTCTCTCTCTCTCTCTCTCTATATATATATATATATATATTAAGACATTAAAAGTGCCATGTTACTCCTATGCTTAGGATATGTGGACGTTTCATAGTCTGAGATATAATAATAATAAGAAAATGAATAATAAGAAAATAGGCAGCAATTTCGAAATTTATACAATAATTTTCAGATAAATAAATCACTATAGCACTGTGGTGATTATATATGAACAAGGAAAAACCCCAAACCACAAAATAACACAACTACACAAACCGTATAATGAGTTTATATTACCTTATGTACATTTGGATTTGTCTAGTTGTGTCATTTTGTGGTTTGGGGTTTTTTCTTGTTCATAAATAATTTTCAGGTTAGATAGTTTGTCGAATCGTTTGTAAACAAAACAAAAACTACAAACAGACGATAAGACGACACTGCAATATGACAAACTTTGACAGCAGAATGAAGCTGAGTCAATGTCGTTATCAGCAGCAGCAGTATTTATGACGTAATTTCTCCTCCCACCTGCAACTTCCCTTAATGCGTATTATGAAATTCCAGGCGATACGGATTTTAATTTTAGGTCCATATTTAAACATATATAATATGTTTAAAATGGCGTCAGTGGTAAATTTTAAGTTTTTATTTGACATCTACCGAACTGATTATGTGTTTTGAATAATTTTGGTTCGTTTTTGTAGAGGGTAAATAGGAAAGATTGATTAATGTTTTGGCATCAGTTATTACATGTTTTGCAATTTAAAATATAGAACTATGTCGCTCAACTAGATCACGCAAGGAAATTATTATTTTGTGAGAAAATAACTTCTTTTTTTTTTTTAGTTGAGCGGTTTCGAGAATTTCGACAGACATCCTCTCTGTTTAACGTATCTGATCTTAAATGAAAAATTGTGATTTTCAAATCTTAAAATTTTGAAAATCGTCTACAGACTTTCTAAAACGATAAAATCATTTCATTTTACGTGATGTCTAGTAGTTTGCAATACATTTACATTAAAACTTAATCTGTTCTCCACGATTTGCTAAATGTTTGTTATTTGAATTCATTAAAAACCCACCTACTATCAAAGTAGCAAACTACTCAGAGTCTTCTCAACTAGTGAGAAATCCAAACGAAAGCAATTTAAAAAAACATCTGAAATAAATAAATGACCGTATGTTTTCATTACGAGATTACGGTCAGACGTGCAATGAAATCACCGTGACTTCGCGGTTTTATAGTTTAAGGACGTCATTAAAAAGAAGTGTCTTGATTAGAATTATTCACCCTATCGTTTTAACAGACGTAAATAAATAACTTCATTTTAAATACGTATTTCCTATTATTTTTTCCAGTTATCTGTAATTAATTTAAAAAAAAACATATTCCGAACAAATTAGATAAACATAAATAATACTCAGTCATCTTTGAGAAACTGTTTCGCGCTATACAGTGTGTAAAAGTGAGTAGAGCGAGGAGGTATTCAACTCACTGAGAAATGATACCATAGTTTGACACACAGAAAGATCCATAACCCAAGTTGAAACTAGAGCCAGAGTTTTTGGGCCAAGTACCAGGTAATTGGAAGAATTTTAAGGCGGGATATTGGTAACCTTCATTTAGAGCCTAGTAATAAACGAGTTACTTGGACAACTAAACGAGAAGGTTTTAAACTTCTTTAGTTAAACCGATTACAAGGTCTTTATGACCAAGGGAAAAGTTGAAGGCACCTTTTGTGAATTACTACAAAGTGGGATTACACTTACTAAAAGGTGGGGTATCTTAGTAGTGTTAAGTGTAAATCCAGCATATACCACCTTGGTAAAATTCTCCAAGAGAATGAAGCTCAACAACTTGAGAACGATCATTTTGGATCGAGTAAAATTCGAATGGAAGATAGAGGTAAAATATGTGTGGTTAAAATTAGATAAAATGCTTCTTTGGAAAAAACACGTACAACATGAGGAAAATATCGGGGAAAACATTGGGTTTACTCCATGATCATTAAATATGGAGCAGTGGCATGGATAAACAAGAATCAAGTTGATTACAATAAGAAAGTGATTGGATAAATTGCAACGACTGGTATGCATTGATATAACAGAAGGAAGTGAGGTACCAGGTACTCGGAAGCGATAGATATTTTAAAACATTTTCAAGCGGAAATCTACCATATTGACAGGTGTGGGGAAAAAATGACAAGAGGAAAAACATCGCAATTCAGTCAGACAACCAATCTGCCATCAAAGCTATGAAATCAACAATTATAAATTCATTGATGGTTTAGAAATTTCTAAAAACTCAATGAGCTAGGCAGGAGTAATAAAGTAGCTCTCCTCTGGGTACCAGTACACCTCAAATAAAGGGGGATGAAAATGCAGATGATCTTACGAGGATGAGGGCATCCACCCCATTTGTAGGACCAAAGCCATTCTGTCGAATTAGAGAAAAGTACTTAAAGTAGCAACTCAAAAGAGTTGATGAAGCCAGTAGATAAATATTCAGGATCGGAACAAAACGACTGAAGCAAGGTGAGAAGGGACAATACGACCGTATGATATTGATGGTTTTGCATTATTGTATGTAAGAATAGGGGAAGACTACAAAAGGATTTCTTTCAGGGCACGGTATATTCGGAGGACATTTAGGAAAACTTGACCTAACTGATGATGTTACCTGTAGCTACTGTAAGGTGTGTGGGGAAAACCCTAGCAAGGCCGTAGCTAAATGTGCAAGAACTTCTCTAAAATAACAATTAGTAATGGAAGATCTACCATCAAAACATACAATTTATGGTAGCTACGAGTATGGAAAAGGAAGTTGTTACTGAGTATTTCAGGAATAACGAAAAGGGGGGGGTGGGAGAAGAACAAATAAGAAGAGAAAAGAATCAATACAATAGAATACAGTTTTTACACGGTTGTTTTGAAACTGAAAAAAAAAAAAAAAATTATATCTATCTTAAAAAATAAAAACATATTTTATAATTTTGTTTTACACTTTATTTAAAAATATATTTTAACAAAATATTTGTGAATATTACTACCCTTATAACCACCTCGCGGACACAAATGGAACTAATGAACCTTCAACTTTTACACTGGCTGATTACGCCCTAACCTAACCTAACCTAACCTAACCTAACCTGACTAGAATCATAGCTACGTAAATAATAAACACGACCCTCTAGATTACTAAACTTATGATATAGTCTAAACTCTAGCAAGCTTCAAAGTGTATATGTGTATTAAAGTTCAACTCGCTTCATTCTTGTTGTTTTTTGTTGTTCGTAACTGAACTAATAATCTAATTATCAGAGAGATAATATTTTTACAATATCTGTTTAATTTTACTTGTATCAAATTTCGAGTTGCTATCTTACATGTAAAATATAAATCTAAAAATTTTCATTTGATATAATATATGTTTTAATTTAAATAACACAAATGAGAGAGATACAATACGACCTGTCATTTTAACATTTTACATTGTATTTTTCTGAATTTCATTTGTCGATACAATACTCCACAAAAACAAATATGTTTTGAGAAAAAATATCTTGTTCACATATAGATAACAAATACTGGTTGTCAGAATGTAAATCTTTTTCTCTCTTGTTTTGGTTTATGTCAAATACAAATTGAAATGTGAAAACAAGAGGTAGATGTTTTCTTCACTACTATTCTTTTAAAGGAGTAAATAAAAAAGTGAAAAAAAAATAGTGACGTATTTAAAAAAAGTGTGTTTTTTGTGTAATTTCTTATACAGTAGAACGTCGATAATTCGGAGGTCAAAAATCCGGACCGTCAATAATCCGGATTCGTCTCTAGCAAGAAATAAAATTGCGTACCTTTTTTATAACTCAAATATGTAGTATCTGATGTTTTTACTGTACGTTGTACACATGTTGCTGTAAATAAAATACGATACAGTGCTTGAAAAACATGTTTTTAATTTATAGACCTTATACTCTACCTACCAATAATAGAAAATAATACAATTTAAAAAAAAAATTTCTCAAATAGTGCGTGCTGGCCGTTTTTTAATGTAATTTCGATAATCCGGATAATTTGATAATCCGGATGGGGTCCGGTCCCAATTAATCCGGATTATCGACGTTCTACTGTATTCGAATTTGTAGTATTGCAAGAAGGGCATACTTTAAAGAAACGGTGGTTGGATATATTAAAATTCGTCGTAAAATGATTTCTTTTTTAAATGTAGAAAGTATACAATATAGCAGGTGAAATATTTAAATACCTTCATTTATATTCATCTCAGCTGAAACTCTGAATAACCTTCAATTCAATTTTTAACAAGATGCCACGAGGGTGAAGTTTACCAGTCTAAGACGCATTGGAACTTTCGCTAAAGTCACGTTTTTGTAAATGTGTTAAAAGCATTAGGAAATTTTTAGCATAAGAAAAGTATTTAGATATGAATGGAAAAACTTTACTCGTTTTGTAGAAATCACGAAAACTAAATCTAAAAATTTTGTGAAGAGGTCAAAAATAATTATTTTTATACTATTCATAATAGTATACAATAGGATATATTGAGTTTTAGGACGAAACTAGTAGACATTTTTGAGATATTTCAATCTTTTTATGTGAAAAAAATATACAAAATAATACCAAAAGGTATAATTTAGAACAAGTTGTGAATATTATTTTCTGTTATGTTGGTATCTATATTTCGATTACTTCCTGCTAATCAATTTTAAAATCGATCAGTTAGGTACTTGAATATTCGTTCTCTGTGAGTATTAGTTGGATGTTTTTGAAACTGTTTTATTTCGATAAACTTGAAAGCAACTAAATGAAGGAAGATTATATAATATAAATTGTTGGTATCATGTTTAGCAATTTTTAAAGGTAATAACTGTTTCGTGTTTGAAAACCGTAAGTTTTTCATTATCGGAATATTATTAAGAATAAATAAACATTCTCAAGTCTTGTATTTAACGATTGGAAATTATTATAACAGAATGATGTTTTCAATTCAGTATTTCAGACAAAAATATTTATAAAAATTCTAGATCTAGGAATTAAAATTGAAACACATTTAGCTCTTGTATATATTTAATTTTTAATATGCTATAAAACATGTCACTTAGTGGTTACATTGTTGTCTTTAATTACAGATGGTTTGGCCCATGTAATGTCACCACACTGAACTCCATTGTTTCATTTCAAACTCCCTTATTACGACACGTGTTAAGGATTACGTGTGCACAGAGTTGAGAGAAACTTTTCCATTGAATACAATGTGTCGAATTTGTTTCTATTACGTGACACATTATTAGTGTCTAACAACAAAAGGGAAGTTTTTACACAAGTTTGCGTTAATAATTTCACGTGTATTTAGGGCGAATAAAGTAATCGCTGATACGGTCCCATAACGTTATTGTAACACGCCAGAGGAATTAGTGTTCAATATGAATTATCTACAAGTTTAATAACATCAATCTCATGGGCTCATCTCCATCACCAAAGATGTACCACGGCGACGCCCCTAACCTAACCTAACATGTAAAACCGCAAGAACTTTATAATAAAGATTGTCTTGAGAAATGTTTTTCCCTTTTGTTAAATATAGTAATTGGTGCGAAAATATTATCTCTAAACTTTCCCTAAAACTAATTAAATTCAAACCTAATATAAACTTCACAAAAAATATATAAATAAATATTGACTTGAGAGAAAATATTAGTTTTAAAAAAAACTAGACAACAAAATCTACTTAAATTACGTTTACCTAATCAGACACGCTTCGACGACAAAGTCGCCATCCTCAGTGATACATGAGCCAGTTATAGTTTGGTTATTGTAACACATGTATCACTGAGGATAGCGACTTTGTCGTTGAAACGTGTTTGACAATGTAATTTTTGTCAGATCTTGTGTTCGGATTTTTTTCTATCATTCAGCAAAAAAGTCATTTGCATAGTTATCAATAATAAAGAGTTTTTATCTTAAAATGGCGGCTATTTTTATGTGTTTTCCCCCGAAAATAATATTTTGTTCAAAAGTCAAAAAGAAATTAATTATTGTCCTTTGATTTTGTATCTTATTTTAAGTTTTATAACGTAGTTTTCATTACACCTCCCTAACTTTTGGGACTATTTAAAAATTCTAGGTTGCATCTCCTCTATTAAATGTGGATACTGTCTTTAAAAATTATATATGTATTATAAATAAGGGCCTTAAAACTTATTTTGCCTGTGTCCTAAATAAGTCCTCAGGGATAGTCGTAAAAATTCAAGTTTTTTATTTGTTCTGTGAAAATTCGTTTTTCCTTGTTTTGCCAATTTTTCCTAAAGTCAAATGAACTTTTACTTGAAATTTTGTACACGTGTTTGTGACATTAATTCTAATGAAATTAAAACAGAGAAGTTTGCTAAATATATAATTTATTATTGTTTCAGGTCCGTTTATGTGATGTATTTCTAATGAACAACGAAATTGCATTTTTTTTGAAAGATTACGATAAATTTGTTTTGTTTTCGTCTATAAAGGCTACAAATGAAAAAAATTATATCAAAATCGTTAGAACCTATATAGACAAAATTGTAATTTTGTGTTTTTTATGACAACTACCTCCAAATTTCGAGGTGATCAAAAATGCTGTAATTGTGCGATAAAGTTAAATTGTTCAAGGCTTTTGGAATGGACATTCTGAAGTGAGCCACGAGAAATATTTTCTGGCAAATTGCCTATCACTAAAATGCAGGCGTTCGCGGAGATACAAGATTAATGTTATAGTGTTTATAGTGTATTGTTTTGGAACATCTGATAACAGTTATATATATATATATATATATATATATATATATATATATATATATATATATATATTTAACACTAAGCTAGTATGTAGGTTTTAGTTTTTGTATGTACGTAAATGTGTTGTTAGGTAGATGTGTAAATTGTATTTTATATAGTCATACTTAAAAAATATTATTTTTTTCTTTTCGCCATAAATGTATGTTTAAAACGAGCTGTATATTTAAATTTATAAAAAAAAATAATACTCAAAAGTTGTTTCAATGAACAGGTTCTATAATATCATTTCTAAATCACTTTTTTTTATTTGGTCGTTAACTTATACACAATCCATGGAATTTAAATAGTTTTGGAAGGTGTGTAGATCTCGCAGTGGTTGAGCCAGTTCATTAAAATGATATATCTTTACCATTGTGAAATATATAACAATAGATTTAATCTACTTTCTCTTATATTATTTACAGTTGTCTAATTTTATAAGAATGTTTATAACTTTTAACATAAGTAAAACCATCATGTTGACATTTTCTTAGAAGAAGTAGGTGGTTGTAAATAAATAACTTATATAAGTGATCAAGTTATTTATAACTTTAATGTGTAGTTAAGATTAAAGTAATATTATGTGAGCGGTGTCTAATAGTTGAATACTACTCACGTATGTATTACGGGCTGTGTCGGAGAACATCTCTTGCCTAACTATTGTTTACTCCTCGACCGATTATTGTTTACACCCCAAATTACACCCACGTCAGCTGACTACTTTAGTTGAGATCTATATTTATTGTGTACTTAATTGTCCTCTAGATAATTCTAAGAAAATTATATTTACCAAAACATTTTAAACATAACGACATTTTTATCACTTAGAACTTTTTTAAATCCAAAAAATATATCCTGGAATATTAAATAATTATTTTCTACGAAATTAATATCTCGTTTCACCAACGATCGTTTTTAATAAAAGACGAAATATCAGTAAAAATATGTTAGGCTTTACAAATTCATTAAGATTTTTAATAATAATCATATTACACATTGTTATTTAAAATAAAATATAGTTTTTGAGTCATAATATATTCCCGTTTAGAGTGTTAAAACAAATTTAAATACACCTGTTTTAGAAACTCCTGCAAAGTACATTTTTCAAATGCGTTAAATGCAAATGAAAGCAATTTGAACACGTCTCATAAAATTAAATGGCGAGAAATTTTTAATACGGGATAACGGGGCTATGGAGTATGAAATCACCCTGACGTCATGGTTTTATGCATAATGACGTCATTAAAAACAAGTGGACTTAAATTGGAGTTAATGAAGTGTTTGTTATTTTCTTAAATTTAGACGAGTAAAGTAATTTGAAAATACGTCCATTTTCAATATTTTAAATTATTCTCTTTCTAAATGATAAAATTCGGTATACATAAATGTACTCCTATTATTGGTCAAGCCCAGCGTAGAAACTGCCCCATAATTAGTCAAATATATTTTAACACTGCTAAAAAAAAATTTCTTTCAAACTGGTGTTTTATGTTTATTTAAATTGAATTCAACTCTGTCAACTTCTGAGCATATAAGGCACCGTTTATTCATACTGGGCCTTTCTCCTGTTTACAATGGATTAAAAATATAAATTGTAATTGAATCCTGGGTGTTGTTTATTACTGCTCTTCATTCGAAATCTTTCACAAACTAGCCATAAAAAAACTATGACTTTGTAACTTGTTGCTCATAATTTGCGTTAATACTTGATATTGTTCTTTGATTTATCTACAGTTAATCGATAAAAAAAAAATCAACTGTTAAAAATTGAGAAAGTGTTTAACGATAGGTACTAAAAGTTTGTGAAAATATTTATGTGTTATGGTAAACTGAGATTGATTTTCACATTTATCTTTGGGCGTAGCTTGAAAAATCTTGTTTTTTATTTGGATTCAAATCCACGTCTTTAGTGCTGCCTCTGGGCTTTCAATGAAATAGTGGGATATCTATTTTAAAACCATTTCTGTAATAATCTACATATTCTTCTTATTATTAGTGTATTATTATTAGTATCGAAGTTTAAAATTAAAATGTTACTTTTATCTCTTAAATGTGTTAAATTAAATTTAATTTGCACTTTACGAAACCCATATCAAATGTGACAAATGCAAATTAAACTCTCGATTTATCACCTGTTAACGTCAGTTGATATCTACTCTCGAAACGTCCTGTAATAATAATATACAAATGATGAAAAATGTTGGATTAAGTTATATCAACGTCGTCTATACGATATGAATGTAAATATCACCTAACATTTTTATTACGGTAAATTTATAATTTTTTATAATATAACATTTTTATATTTTGGAACAATGTTTTCAAATTAAAAATTGGTCTTCAGTATGGGTTTGAAACAACAACTTTTTTCCTCTTATTGATCAAAGAGCTATTTACACACGTGGCTGTGTATGAAACAAAGAATAGTTATTTGTGCAACTAGTGAGCAAAGTGGCACTTTTTTAAACGAGAGAAAAATGTTGACGCACGAGGCTTGTCGAGTGCGTCAATTTTATGGAGTTTAAAAAAGACACTTTGCTCACGAATTGCACATTATACTTTGTCTACAGTTGTTATTTTGTGACAAAAAACCGTTCATACTGGCGGTCGTACTTTCCTTTATTTGACAGGAAGTAGATTTAGTACAACGTTGTTAGCTTTTTCCGCTAATTTAGACGGGGTATTTGACAGGTATTCATCCGCTGAACTGTCCATATTTTAAAACTAACTACACAACATATAGCAGTAGTGCTAAACAACACATCAACACTGAGTAGAAGTTCTCACGTCAAAACTGAGGTTATCTATGAATATTACAAATAACTTAGGTGTATTGTTGAGGAAACGGGATTGCCAACTTCAAAACTCGGCAAACGAAAAATACTCTTCGTGTACATACACTGTCAATCATCCTCATGAATAATTACTTCCCTTTTCTTCTTTAAAACGTTGTTTTGTTGTTTATTTATGTTATTTTACAAGTAAGAATTATCTAACCTATATACGGGACATTTCCTGTATATTAATAATCAATTCAAATAAACTTAACCTAAATTTCGGTTTGTTCGGTTGCCATTCGGAGTGAGCAAAGTAGTGGGCAAAGTGAAACTGTTGAGAAATCAGCTGTTTTACAAACTAATTTAAATGAACAAAATGCCACTTTGTCAACAACTGTAGACAAATATAATTTAACCTTGTATGAGGAATATAACCTTTCCAACTCTCTTATAATCCATTATTAAGCTTTTAAATTTAAAATTATTGAGTACCTATGCTTACCAGGACTTGAACAAATCTAATATTTTATTAAAATTACTTAAAACCAGATGTTACCAAAACTGCTGCCAATTACGCTCACATTTCTCAGCTGCGATAAATTTAAATGAAAGCAATTTATTCCAGTCTTAAATAATTAAATAGCGGCAAATTTTAATTAGAAGATAATGGGCGAACGCGAAATGAAATCACTCCGACGCCACGGTTTTTAACGTAACTATGTAATTAAAAACAAGCGTGTCTTGATTCGATTTATTCCTGCTATCGTGTAATTTTCAGAAGTAATCGAAATTTGTAATGAAAGTTTTTTCCACCTTTTTAATACAGTTCCCAACGAGGAAAATTTGTTTTTAATAAATAACGCTCGAACAAATCTTTCACTTTACAATTTATACCTGTTGAACTGTTATGCATACTAGTTATTATTTTTAAACAAATTATTTCCTTCTTAGTTTCTCGCATATATGTAATCTCTTTTGAAGTCCAAAAAAGTGATTTTTCTGTTTTCTGTACGCTTGGACTAAAGATAGGTAAGAAGGTGTATTTCGTCTTTTTGTTGGAACGCTTGTTTTTATATAATTTTTAATTAGGGTAAGAATTACCGGTTTCAGTTCATCAAGTGATCCTTTGGCGCTTCAATATTAAGGCCGTTTCGAATGACAATTGCGTCCATCTTCAGGTAAGAATATTCGTTTAATTCAGTTTCAAAAGTCCCTTACCTCACTAGGGAATAAACAAAATAACAAAAAACAAACTTTTTGTCTTAAGTAAAATGTTTATTCCTATTAGACCCTAATTAGACTAATAGGAATAAACATTTTACTTTTGAAGAAAAGTTTGTTTTTTGTTATTTTGTTTATTCCCTAGTGAGGTAAGGGACTTTTAAAAGTGTATATATTGTCACCACAGTGCTCTGGTCTTTGTTTATTCGTTTAATTGTTTAATAATTAAATTATGGGATAACTGAAGTGTGAAAAATACGAAATTACGATTTTATAAAAATCAAATTTGACGTTAAATTCTGATAAAATAAACCGCCCCCCTATGAAACAAACTAAACTTTTATCCTCATTAAGTTTTATAGGTCTTCAGAAGGTCAGGTTCCTGAGTGATTTTTAAGGTGAAAAAAGATGTTTTTAAAAAGTGAAAACAAAACTTTCATTTTTTACTTTAACAACAAAATTTACGTATGATATTTTTGGCACCGTTTATATGTACAGGATAATTTGGAGTATCTTAGAGAATCATTCCAGGTTGAGCATTCATTTGTTTGTAACTAGCATAGTTGTCTGCCTGTCCACCATTTTCTTTTCTATGAAAAACACATTACATTTTAGAAAATAAATTAGATATCTGTTCCAAATTTGTTATATATATATATATATTTATATATATAATCTTATATTGTATGATTTCCAAATGGCGAGCGTTTAAAATGTTTAACGCTGGATATCTTGGAACTCGTTATCTTTATAAAACATTTACACGGGTCAAAAAAGATTTCCTTTAGAACGAGAAACAAAATTGTTTTTTGTATTTTTACTGTAGCTTAAACACATGTAACCTCATCTATCTCCCCCCCTGAACATCTATTGTCCCTGTGGCCATCCAAAACAATAACCTAGTTATTTTCAAAAACTGAAAACATAATCCCCTTGTTTTTGTCTACAATAACCGAAATTAACATGGAATCAATATATATATATATATATATATATATATATATATATATATATATATATAATTAAAAATGATTATTTATAATAGCAATAATATTCAAAAATAAATTGGAGAATTCATAATTTGGACTTCATGACTCTTCGTTCGATCTGTTGTAAAAAAAAAGTTCAACTATAAAATAAAATCTGCTTTCTAAATAATTGTTTGCAGTTCAGCAGTTTCAGTACTATTAAATTTAGACAATCTTAAATGGTCATTTTGAAATATTAGGTTATCTTTTAAGCTATTGGAAAATTACAAAACACATTTTGTTCGACATTAAATAAGAAGATTTTTCGTCCTTCGTATTTTATTTATTTACTTAAGTTAACACGAACAGACGAAAAAGTAAGCATTTTAGGACATATGAAAACAGGAACGATTTTACTGATTTCGACACAAGGAACCATATCCGGATGTATAGGAACGTAGTTTGGGAACACGCTGTATAACTTAACTTAACTCAACACTCGTAGTAACTACACACACATATCATATTTACAAAACTAAATGAAAGTTAAAACTAGGAAGACAGTTTCGTAATCAGCCAAAAGTAATCAAACTTTATTCATTCTATGAATTCGAAACCTATTAAAACAATACGGAGAAGACTATTTGTCGTATAAAACCTGTGAAAGTCTCCGAGGCATTACAGTTAATACAGAACCAATATACAGGTAGTATTGGTGTAGTGTTTCACACAAAGTCAATACTAACCCTTGTTCCGTAGTTTTAAACACAGTGAAAGGTTTTACCACTTGAACACATTTGAACAAGTTGATGAGTGCCATTAAGGTATTTACCCAGTTATGTAAACTCACGAATTTACAGTTTTAATGGAATCTGTAACTATGCGTGCACATCAAGTAGGCCTACACTTCAGTTGCAACGTTGGAGTTGGGGAATCTGCCCGGATTGTGGGAATATTAAATATCCTTTGGTCATAAAATATTACAATTAAAATTGTTTAAAGTAATTTTTTATCATTAAGCGTAGACATTGCTTTCATTATTTGCATTTTTTTAAATTAATGTGTTGAGATGAACTAAATATTTAGGTTGTTTATAAATTTATTGTAAGTTAGCCAATATTACGAATATTGTTTAATCAGACATTTCATTATATATATATATATATATATATATATATATATATATATATATATATATATATATATATATAAAATAATACACGACGTTTCGAGACTATAAATCAACTCTCATAATCAAGTGTAAAATTATAACATAACATAGAAGTAATAAATCTTCTTTGGTGATAAAAGATTATAATTTAAATTTTTTAACATAATTTTGAGTAGGCGCTGCTACCATTACGCACAGAAATTAAAATGTTCTTTTTTTAAACTCAATGTATTTGTTATAACAAATGATATGTACAGTGTGTCTAAAAATTAGGGTTACGTTAGATTACTTCTGAATTTGTATCAACAGATTGCAATTTTTTTTTTTAAATTGAACTGTAGCAATCAAACAATAGCCACGTTCAAACTTTCCCCCAGATGTAAATTTGTATTGGTAGAATAACCAAAGGTCTTATGAACCTGTAAAATGTATATATCATTACATATTTTGAGGTCGATTAGGCTCGTAGGTGTGTGTATGTTAAGGGTTGGTGTGAATTTAAACAATTTCCGAAATAAATGTATTATTTTATACGTGATTCCAAATGAAGTATTGTTGTTTAGTTGATCAAATGTTTGGTGTTTTTGTTTTAAAAAAATGTTATTTTTATAAAGTACCGTAGCTTGGTGTTACTTGGAACCAAACTACACCATTAAAAATATTAATTCGGTTAAAACCTAAATTACACTATTTGTCATAATTTTCTATGATTTTAAGTCATTCCGAAGCAAAATTTAATTTTTTATATACATTATAAGTTATTGAAGTTTGAGGATTTTGTTATTGGGCCAAAATAAGTAAAAATTTTCGTATAAGATTCAAACAGTGAATATTTTTGTAAATTTCGTAGCAAACTATAGATCCTAAAAATATTATTTTTGCTTAAAATCTTAATTAAAATAATTGTGTGATATTTTTTAAGATATTAGGTTATTAGAAACATTTTGTTGTATTTAATGTGGAATGTGTTATAAACTACCTCAATGTTTAGACTAACATACAGTTGACACCACAATAGCAGCACCAAAGCTCAACACAATCCTTGAGTAAATGAGAAGACATCGTCGTTAAAGAATCTGTCCAAGACACAAATTCCAAATCGTGACAAAACAGTGCGTAGGGACACGAGACTATGTGGAACATCTCAGGACTGTGTTATTACAAATTCCGACTAAATGCGGAAGGACTTCATGTGTTTCAAGAATTCTTCAAGTTAACCTAAGAATTAATGGTTAAAAATACCAGCTGTAGAAAAGTTTAAACTATCATCATGATAAAGGTTGTGTATAATCAATTGAAAGGTTTTTGGTGTAGAGTACGTTAAATAAAGTACTGATTAGAATAAAAATTATAATAACTTCTAAATTAACGAATAATTTTAGAAAACAAAACAAAACAAAATACCCGACAGACGGACAATAAAGCGTTTCTTACATATGTTTCTAAGAACCTTTTTTTTACATTTTAATAACATAACTAATTCCTGAAGTTAGGACACATGTTTTTGAAACACTGTATATAAGGAAGAGTGAAAACATATTGTATAATTTTTATGTTATTGTTTTTTCGTAAAATCACTAGAGCACTGTGGTGAATATAAAGGAAAGAATTAACCCCAAACCATAACAAACATAAACACTAACAACACAAAAACTGTATAGTTATGTTTCTTCTACCTTATGTACATTTCAGTAACAAAGTTACCATCCTCAGAGGTTGAGTGTTAAACTAACACTAGTTTTTAGTGTGAAATGTATATAAGGTAGAATAAACATAACTATACAGTTTTTGTGTTGTTAGTGTTTTTTGGTTAATCCTTTCCTTTGTATTATTGTTTTTGACAAAAATATTTACTTATTTATCTGATTCATTTTACACTTACTCAGCTGCAGTTAGAAAACATATTTTCCTGGTGTTAAGTCAGATGTCATATATCTTTAGGAAATGTTATGGCAGGCCGATTTACAATTTGTTATACAGGCAATATATCGGTTTCAATACATAAGTAAATTGATTTAGTGATTCAGTTATGGTGTCCCGAAAAAGGTGAACTGGCTATTCATTTTCGGATAATATACATGAAAACGAACGAAAAATGACAAATAACATATAGTCGAATTCCGCTTCATTATCCGTTTATCCGCCATTTTGTTTTCTTGAAAAAAAAAAGATTATAACTCCAGAAATAGACAAGATATTGAGTTAAGATTTGGTGTTTATGTTACATTTTACAAGTGTACAAAACACAAACACTTTATTTTTATAATTTTCGAAATGGTGTGCGTTTAAAACTTTAAATGTTGAATATTTCCAAAACAAGTTTAAACGGCCGCCATTTTGAAAATAATAAAATAAAAGTTTTTGAAAGTGGTACACTTATATATTGTAATAAAAAATGTAATGTCCAAATTTCAACTCAATATCTTATCTATTTCTTTCGTTTTAATGCAATAATGTAAAAGAACGAATTGGGGGAAACACAAGTAATGAAATGAAATTTAATTATTTTTTATTCGTTTTGATGTATACAATCCGAATATGAATAGCCAGTTCACCTTTTTTTTGGGGCATTAAATGTTTACTAAAGACTTTCCACAATTTTCCAATACAGCATAATATATTTTGATACAATTATTTAAATAGAAAGAAAGAAAGAAATAAACTTTATTTCTCCAATGAAATTTTAACATAAGTACAATACAATAATGCAATAATACCTGAAATGATATTAACAATATATTGATACAGAAACATAAGAAAATTGTATTAGAGTCTTGGATTACTTATTGCAATGCTCGGGCTTGACCTGATAATTCCACACATTACAAGAAAGTAAAACATTACTCACATACAATCTACAATAATATTCATTATTTCCTATATTTTTAATTTAAACATACACATCCATATCGTACACACTCATACACATATTTCCTGATAGATCAATTAATTGTTATAAAAATATTTAAGAGAAAAAAAGAAAAACCTCCAAAGCATCGCCGGTTTCGAGGTATGTTTATTATACATATTTGAATAAAACGGCTTTTCAAAACAGTACAAAATTAAATAAAAAAAGGAATTTATATAATTTTAATATACTCTTATATATGTACATATAAAATCTATAATAAGATTTAATTCAATACCTTTTAAACTATTTATATGGTGGTTTCAATGTTGACTTAAAGCTATAACAATTATTTTGACAAAAAATTTAATCAAACTAATTTCTCTCTTCCCCTCTAGGGTGTTCGTATAATTCACTCTACACAGGTTCAATAATTAAACAGATCACACACGAAGTTTGCTAACCACTGTTACTGGAGCTTTAAAGTGTCCTTCCCATCCCATGGTTTATTGGATTATTGTATTAACTATACAACTTAATCCTGAACTAGCTAATGAATGAACCAGAACCATCAAAGAACGCTGAGCAGAAGTTTTAAAACATTTTTGATTCCAAAACCAATCAACAAAATTACAAATGTATATTTACAGCAAGATATAGCCCCTCCACAACAAAATATGCAAGCTATACGTCTCAAATGGATTGTATCTATAGTTTTGGAGACATTTCTCTATTGCTACTTTGCTTTGAACAAGGATTTCTAAAAGAGATAAATTTACGCTACAGTCGAACTTGAGATACATCAGTTGAATAATGTACCCCAGAAATGTTATGAAAACATTTCGTTCAACGTTGTAAAATATATTTTAAAAACACTATAGTCGGTTAGATAAGAAAAGAAGAAGGTTAAGAAGGAAAAGAAAAACGTTAAACAAATAAATCTACATCAAACGATAATATATTTGATTATTTTTTCTGCCACTCCCAGCATTGTTTTAATATCTGTTTTCAAAAGCTATTTGAATACTGCGTCGTCCCTCGAAGAAGTCGTCTTTTATAACCTAAATTAGAATAAATTGCATTTGTTTGAGTCTCTTTGGGTTAGAGTCTCTACCATATCAACCTTAGTTATATTTCACCCAATAAAGATAAATGGTCATCTCTATACTTTACTTCTAGAATTCACCCTTTACCTTATCTCTAAGCTCCACCCTCTCCTCTACCATTAGGCTTCGTCCTCTTGGATAACACCGTGCTGCTGGTATACATAGTTCACTGCTCTAGTTTTATCAAATAGCATTAAATTATTATATTATACACAGTATAGAATCTATACATAATTCTAATTAAATGCAGCGAAAAGATTGCACAAACTTTCTCGTTATCGCGTTCTCAAAATCAAATAAAACTCAACCATAATTTTCAGGTTGATAGTTGTTATATAAAATATGAAAATAACATTCAAAGCTGTTTTTGTTAAAAAAATATCAGGTCTTTAAATATGGAGTTAAACTAGATTCGCTTCTATTATAAATATGACATCAAACGAAATCAAATTTACTTCAAATAAAGCTTTTATTAACGTTGGTCAAAGCTCATTTTTATTTTTTGCCAATTATTCCAGAACTATAATATTTAATTACTTGCAATTTTACACAGTGGTTGGGACCAAATATTGTCATATTTCTTTAAAATTTCATCGAAATCGGTATATCTTGTTCTGAGAATTGCCGTATTTCATAACATCTTCGTGGGCGTTATAGATTGTTTTTTTTACCGATAACTAATGAACCCGCTCCGTTGAAGACCTGGTGACCAATATATTTCCTGGAGGTCGTTTGAAGTAACATTTAAAGAAATTTGTAAATTTTTCTTTACCAAGAAAGAAAAACATATGGAATTAGTCTTGATATATGGCTACATATATTTAATTTAAAACAGTCCAAGTGACTGGGTTTTAGAAGACTGCAGTTTACGACAAACACACATCATGTCAAAACCATGTTTTGGGCTCAGAGGTTTTCAAAACAATAAATCCGCAAAAAAAACCCGAACCTAGTTTTATATCCATTATATACCTTTCTCTATACTACATATATGATAAAGTAAAAACATTCGGTTTTCCAATTACATTCATATAAAAAGAACGAAAACTTTTTAGAAAGTTCAACCCTCTTTCAATGAACGTGAAGGAGGGTGAGGATAAACTGAATTAAAACTCGGTGAAATTACATTTACACTTTACAAGAGCGATGAATAAAAACAAAAAGTTATTTAACTTTCTTTCTGGAGGAGGGGGAGATAAAGGGGTGTAGAATGGTGGAGGGGAGGAGAAGCAGCATTATCATTTTTTAAACTGTGATTTTAAATTAAAATACCAGACGTTGATTATCTTTGGTTATTCACACGAATGGTGTTAAGGAATGATTTTATGTCCTTATGTTATTAATTTGTCTGAATTTAGGGAAGAATGCAGCATGTTTCACGTGCTGTTAGACATGCTCTTGCTCATAAAGAAACCTCATTTTGTGTAATTGTGTGAGTGTATGTGTATACGCGTATGTGGTGGTAGAAGGTGTAGGGTGAAAGTTAGGTATTTTTGTGTATTTAAGGGTATTGTGCTTTATTTTAAATATTACAAATTAATGATAGATAACTGTTTCCCTCAGCCTATATAACAAATAAAAATAACAGTAGTGTTATTACACTCCAGCTATAGTTTAAATTTCATCTGAATTTGTCTTTGAAAAATAAAATATCATCTCTCGAATTACCTTGAATGTTTGAAACATTTAAGTACTAAACAGTTAAAGATATTTATAAAATACACAAGAATGTAAAGTCTTTATAATATGTTTTATCCAAATCAGCATAAAAATAAGGAGTTCTAAATATATATTTATATAATATATTTATATAATAATATATAAACCACTATATATATAGAGGTGACTCTATATTTGATAAATGGCTGCCAATATGAATTTTTTTATAATACCTCTAGTTGGACTTAAAAATTCGGAGGAGTTACCTTTTAAATTTTTTTTAACCCTTGAACTTATCGAATATAACAGCGGTGACAACTGTTTCAATCATCCTATAAATTTAAGAACGTTGTATGGTGTGCTGAGTTTTACACCATAGGAAAACCAGCTGCCCTTGAATCTGCAATAAACTACTCAAGCATATCTCGATTGCGATAAATGCAAATGAAAGCAATTATTTAAGCACATCTCTTTTAATTAAATGCGGGAAATTAGCATTACAAAACAATGAGCCTACGTGGAGTAAAATCACTCTGACGTCATAGATCTATAGCTTAATGACGTCATTAAAAATAAGTGGTTTTAAATTGTAATTAATTTTATTCACGTTTTATTTTCTGAAGTTAAACCCTTAAGGTAAATTTAAATAGACGGCGTGTAGTTGATTCGGTGATATGATAAGATGAGAATTTGGTTTAGTATTTTGTGTGAACTGAGTATGGCTTTCGTAAGTGTCCTTCTACATTTGAAAAACTTGGTAATGTGGTTCACTTTATATTGGATAAAGTTTAAGATTAAAAATAATATTTAAACAATACTGTTGCATATAATCAAGATAATTGACATTTTGAATCATGTTATTTAAATTGATAACTTTGCTATGTTATTAAAAATAAGGTATTTTGTTTACTTGAAGTTCATTTTACTGATGATGTTGTAGAATAGAGATACAATTTGTCAAGGGTATTGATTGGAGTGCCACAGGGATATTTTTGTGGGACGTTTGTCATCTTTGATATTGATCTACCTGTTTTTATTCATAATAAAATTGTTCTTAGTTAAATAGAACATAATGGTATAGTTTCCATACTATCCTCCACTTTGTTTTTATATACAAAAAGTTGTAGCTTTGAAAATAAATGAGATATTGAGTTAATGTTTGGTACAGACTTTTTTATGTTACGTTTTATAAGTTCACCTAAAACATAGGATTTCCAAATGACGACTGTTTGAAGTATATAACGTTGAATACCTCAAAAATCATTACCATTACTAAATGATTACAGGAAACAAAATATATTCCACTTAACAAAAAACAAAATTTTGTAACTAAATATTGAAAATATCTAATAATAAATATTTTGGTAAATGTCTAAAACATCCAAGACAACCCTAAAAACAAATCATTTTTGGAATTGTGATAACAATTTCATCTAAACATTCTTTTATTTTCGAATTTATAATAAAGAAATCTGTCTATTACATTCAAATTTAAGAAAATTGATAAAACCAAACTAATAAAAATAATATAAATAAATATTGAGCTTGTCTTGTGAGATAACATTATGTAGAACCAAAACTACGTTTATTCAATCAAACGGGTTTCAACGACAAAGTCGCCATCCTCAGTGATACATGAGCTACAATAACTAATCTGTAGAGTTATAGTTTTGTTATTGTAGCTCATGCATCACTGAGGATGGCGAGTTTGTCGTTGAAACCCGTTTGATTGAATAAACGTAGTATTTGTGAGATCTTATGTTCGAATTTTTGTTAAAAAGACACAGTTTTGTTTGTCGTAAAATAGTACAAAATTAGTACATACTTTAAGTTATTCATGAACATTTTTTAAACGGAATGAAATTTGAAAAGAAACAAAATGAACTCGCTTAGTAAATATTTAATCTACGCATTTAAAAAATGTGAACTCAATACTTACCTATTTGAATACTATTATTGTTTTTTTTTGTAAAATCAAAAAAAATGGCGGATGGACATCATACTTTTTCAGAAACAAAATGGCGGATAGACGGGAAAATTTTTCTGATCTATATTTACATAATTAGTTTCATTAAAACTAATTTTAGCAATAGATCAAGTCCTGGACAATATTTTATCTTTGTTCGTGAACCACCCTGTATATTTGGTAACGCCAAAATGATATAAAATACTTTAAAGGGTATCAAAAATGGATATTGCATAGTTATTTTAGTTATATAGCATAGTTTCAAGGGGATTACTTAAAGAATATTTATTTCTACAGTTTTGTCTTGAATTACAATAACACATTTATAAATTAAATAAAAAGTTTACATTCTCAGGTAGCCTATGTTCAAATAAAAATAATTGAAACTATACAAAAAGTCCAACCCTCATTCAACAGATATAGAAGAGAATGAGGGTAAACTGAATTACATCTCGGTGAACTTTTATTTACATTTTACAACAGAGATGAATAGAAACGAAAGTAATTTAACTTCGGATAGAAGGAGAAAGAAGGTAAGGAAAGGCATGTCAATTTTACGTAATGAAAGCTGTGGATTCGAAAAAAATATACACAGCATTGATTTTAGTGGTTTTGGGATTTCTTTTAAGGGGAGTACAACAATCATTTATACTAAATTAATGTTAACTGTATGTCAGATATCTCAAAAAACCATTTACGTTAGATCGTACTTTATGTTTATATTTTAAAGACAAATTTAAAGTTGGTACAAAATATTTTTTATTTGGATTATAAATAAAGTAATTATGGTTTTAATTTCATCAATTTTTTTTTTTTTTTATTTGGGTTGTAGTAGAAATATTTTGAAATACCTTTGTCTACGTTTTGTTAAAAATAACCTTGAAAAAGTTAATTTACGAAAAATGCTACAATGTTATTATACGTTTAAATATTTTTAATGGGTAGGGCCTATAATGAATAAAACGTGAATAAATTGCTTTACGTGGTTCTAAATGGTTTATTTTAATCATAGCCCAACGAAACGATTTTATTGTTTTCTTAGATACAGATCTGAAAAATGTTTGTGTTCTTTGCAGCTAGTAGACTGTCCAGCCCATCAAATTTTACTCAAGGCAACCACCATTTATTTATAGTGGGCCGTAACACCACCACACCACAATTGGGAAAGAACTAAACTGCACAGAATAAACCGAGTGACCTCATTGGGGTTCTACTAACCACATTAAGTGTTACTCTTGATCAGGGAGTGGCGTCTTTAACCACCGAGGTAATAGAACACTCAGGAATATTTACTTCTTTTTTTAATATTTCAGTATTAATAATCCTATTCTAAAATAATAAATGAAGTAGAAGATCTAAAAGGCGTAGTAGCAGCGATAGATTGCGCAAAATTTTTGTTGTGCTTTGCCAAACGTTTTTGTTTGAATTATATATATAAAATAGTTAAAACTTTTAAAATTTTGTTTGTTTGTTCTTTCCCAAAAATGAATCATAACTAATTTTTTATTTTGTCTGTAGTACAAACGTCTTTCAATAAGATTTCCATGTCAATATTTTATCATAAACATTTGGTCAAGATATCCCTGATATCTTCTTTAAATGTCAAAAACGATTAAGAATTTTAACATCACATTACGTTCTTCCTTTAATATCTGAAGCCAAATTGAAAGTTACAGAATTTTAACCCCATTTTCTCCGACAGATTATGTCCACCTACTAACTGTTCTATAAATACATTTAATAATTAATTACGTTATTAGAGAATGATGGTATTATTTGAGACCTCCTAATGATTAATAAAATCCATTGAACAACTTACAGCGATTTAACTAAAGCTATTATAGTAAACAAATTATCATTATTATAATTTTGGTTATTGTTGTTTTGCGAATCCTTGTTTTTCTTTACCCACAGTGCTTCTTGGTTATTTGAAAATTAACAAAATAGACACCGTCGTAGAAGATAGAATATCCCAAATTTGAAACTTAAATTTAAAGGAAATGCAACGATTTATGACGTTACAAAGATTAGTAATTATTTAACATTGTATTGGAATAACTTTAATACCGTTTTGCGCTTTTGTTTCATTCTCTCTTTTTGAGCTGCAACTGACGAAACAAAATTCTTGAGAAGAAACAACCATTATATTTTATAAGAGTGTTTAGCAGCTTTAGTTGAGTAAAATTGAAACAAAACTTGTGAGATTATAAACATATACAATAAATCTTGAATAGAACTTCTCACAAATAGTACATTTATTTATTCAAAAGCGTTTCAACAACAAAGTTACCATCATCAGCGAGGCTCGATCTAAACAGAAATAAGTGATATTTTAGTTATTGTAGTACGTGCGTCACTGAAGATGACAACGTTGTCGTTGAAACGCGTTTGAATAAATAAACATATTATTAAATTTGTGAGAATTTGTCTTCAAGTTTTATTCTATGCAATTAATTAATTTTATATTAAATATAAAGTAGGGTTCAATGTATTGTATATAAAAGGTAATTTCGATAACAAAAGGTAGAATTAACAGAACTTTGCTGAAAAGTTTAAAGTCTCTGTTACAATGTTATGAAAGAAACTGAAAGTTTGGAAAGTTATAAACGTTCTCATGGACATAAAGGAGGTGAGAATAACCTGATTATAACTACGAGAAAATAATATTTACAGTTTACAACATAGCTGAATAAAAACTGAAGTTATTAAGTTTAATTGTTGAGGAGGCTGTACAGAGATGGAGGACGGTAGGAGGAAGCTGTATAGTCATTTCTAAATAGTAAAAACTGTAAAATTGAATTTCTTGTTTTAATAATTATAAATCTATTCTAATATGTTGTTGTTTCAAAGTAGTTTTTTAATATTTAAAATAAGTTAATTATTGACACAATTACGCGTCCTTCACTTTGATTAATCTACCTTTCCTTCAATGAAATGCCTACCATTCGCCATTGTATAAATCATAGATAAAGTCATTCACTACCTGTTTCTAATTTACTTAAAAAAAAAAAAAAAAACATTTATCATAACTCCCTTTACAATCGTAGAAATAATCAGCTAAAATCTGTATCCTTGGAATGTCTTTTCATCCCATTTACCCCACCTGTCTATTTATCTGGGAAGTGAAACAGTGTTCCCACAAACACCATTCATTATATAGAAATGTTATTAACCAATAAACCTAAACATATTCTCTCTGATATAGGCTACAACTGTCTGAAGGATATCCTTCCGTCACGTATCAAACTTAAACATTTTAAATCAATCGCGACACCAGTTCTTATTCAATGCAACACAAATTTATTCATAATTGTGAGACAGAATTCATTCCGTAATTGGTTTAGGTGTGTTTCTAAAGACTCAATTTTATCACAACGATTCGATTTTAACAACATTTAAATACGCTCCCATCGTGTAAATTGAAATTTACAACAGCATTGAGAGATATTTTTACTCTGTTATCTCTGAAACATAATGATTGTTCACTAACAGTTTTGTAAATCGATTTAGATTATTATACTTTTCAGTTTTGTTAGGGAGCTTTGTACTAAAGTAGTATTTGTGATATGCTAATGATCAAATAGAACTTGTGTAATGATATGTATACTTATCAATTGCAGTATCAGTTTCCAATCTTGTAATTAATTGTTAATCGATTGCAATTAGTGAATATATCAGTTCTGCCAATATAGAAGAGCAAACATTACCTACTAATTTATTTACATGCACTATTATTAGGGAGATAATTAGTAGAGATTTATGAAACGGTTTCATTAGAGTAAATCTTTTTTTAAATAATTATGCAATCATTTTTTTCATATATATTTTATTTATTATTACATAATACAATTACAAATAACAAACAAAACAAAATCAACATCTTGACCGATCCCAATAGGATCGACTAAAGACTAATATCTCTATTACATCACTTTTATAGGGCTACCAGTAGTATTTAGTCCCTTCACCATTATTCACCACATCACTATTGCATCAAATCATGAGGTTTGGTTCTCTTGAGGCGGCGTATCTTATTATTAACGTTTAGTCATTGACTTCATGTCCCGATGAACGTGAACTAGGAGACGTTGTTTATGCCTCAAAACCACCTTCCTTACTTTTTCTTCTACGAAATTTACTTTCAAATCTCTGTGTAAATCACTGTTCCGGATGTACCACGGAGCTTGAACTATTCCTCGAAGGACTTTATTTTGAAAGTTCTGGATGTTCTTCATATTTGTTTCCTTCGTACAGCCCCACATTTGGATACCATAGGTCCATACATGTTCAGCACCAGCTTGTAAATTAAAAGCTTGTGATGAATGGACAACTCTGAGTTTCGTCCAAGCAACCATTAAAGATGCCTGTATTTGATATTTATTTAGTTCTTCCTTCTTTTTCTTCACATGCTCCTTCCTCTTTAGCTTAGTATCAAGGATGCAATAATTGTACAAACTTCCCACCCCCATATATAAAATTAAGTAAAAAATACAGAAAATATATTCCATTATATATCAACAAAAATAGAAGCTCCTGCAAAAAAAAAAAAAAAAAAAAAAGGTAAATTTTAAAAATGTATCAAGTTAACTATCGTAGATGATTGACTAATCGCAAAATTTCACAAATTTATTCGGATTAAAATTTGGTGATTTTTTTGTAATCGAACACTATGTATCGTACTTGAATGAAACTTACAACTCGTGAACAAACGTAATATATATATATATATAAATATATAACAATTTTTTAGAATTTACGTACTAATAGTTATTTTTTACATTTAAAAATTGACACATTGATTTGAGTCATAAACGTTAAAATAGAATTTAGTATTCTGGGACCAATTTTGAGGTAACATTTTAAGAAAAAGCTAACGTTTAAGCGATAACTTTGTCGAGGTTCGAATTATTTAGAATTTATTTTAGTACGTAGTAAATTGAATATAGAATGATGATTTTTGTATCCATATCATAAAATTTATTTTACTAAAATTATAGTTTAACAAAATAAATTTATAATTTTCTAATTATACAAGAATTTAAAATAATTCCTGTCCTTGGATTTCTACGGATCTACTTGGGTATACTGTTATTGTAGAAAAGATATTTAGAAACAAGTTGTCTTTATTTGTATTTGTATATAAAATTGTAAACAGTTTGGTTGATTTTACAAATATTCTGACAAAAATGTACTCTCGTGTACCAGTAAATAGGCAAAGACATTTTCACTATTTCAATTCGAAGAGCCAGAGCAATTCATAATTAAAAATCCTACTTCAACAGAACGCTACAATTAAGTAATAAATTAGACACGATAATTCATCCATTTGAAGACAGTTTACTTATTTTCAATAAGAAAAATTGTAGAGTGCTCTATATTAGACTATTAATACTAATAGCGATGAGAGACTGCTTTTTTTCCCTTTTCATTGTTTGTTTTTGTTTTATGTTTCCTTTTTTTTGAGTGGGTTCTTTTGTTGATATTTACAATGTTTTTTGTATCTTGTATATATCAAGTAGGTCTGTGAAGGAGAAAAGTCTGTTTACCTTAATATTAAAAAATATGTAAAATAAAATAAAATATAAATGTTAGTATGATTGGATACAGAAATAACCAACACACAAAAAGAAATTTTTAAATCAGCTGTTATGATGAAATTTAACGACCATTTTTAATGGATACGAAAATTTGAAAAAATGGTGTAATAGATAATACATAAGAGTTAATCCAAAGCTTTCAGTAACATATATATCCATTGAGATAAAAGAGGTGGAAAATTACTCATATTTATCTGATCAGTAGACGATTCCACGAGGGTGAGTTATAATTTATTAATCAGAAGTTGGCTAAAAATATGACACTCCCAAGTACATTGTTATAAAATAAACTGAAAAAAAAGTTCATTCAACTTCCTTGGGATACGAGAGAGGATGGGGTAAACTAGATTAAAACTCTGTGTAAGAACATTTAGACTTTACAACTGTGACGGATACAAAGGAAAGTTATTTAACTTTCTTTGTGGAGGTGGGAAAAGAGGTTTTAGAACAGGGAAAGAAGTGGAAGCAATATACTCATTTACAAGTAACAAATTATTATTTGAAATTCACATATTAAGCATTAACAAATCACTAATTAGTTGTTCAGTTATTTACAATTAGGTGATAAGGGGGATAAATGTGTACCGCAATTGATTCTTATGTACCGGGTGTTCAAAAAGTCTGGAAACCCCTTAATATTAATTTTATTAATAAACGCAGAACAATGAAACTCTAGGATTACGTCCTCACTGTAGTTACAAAATTTTGCTCATTTTAACAGTCTTTTTTCGCGAGGAAGTCTAAAAAATCGTAAATGTAAGCATAGGTCGAATTATACCTCATTTTTAAGGTCTTTGTTAGAGGAACACATTGCCGCAATCCCGACTGAAAACCACCATTCGTTTGGAAATGGCAGCCTCTTAAAGTTTGTTTGATTTTAATGCTAATTCAATGGCAAATTTTTAGTAATCCTTACATTAGATTACAATGTCACTTAGTGAGACCGAGCAAATAACCATTCTGATGATGAGGGGTTATGGGAATAGAACTCGTTCATGTGAGGAGGTAATCCGCTTGTGTCAATGAAACTTGCCCCAATTGACCACCTATTCAAAAATCAACAGTGTTGAAGACCGTACTACGCGGTTCTGTAACAGATCGGTCAAGATCAGCAACCAATGCGACCAATCAGCTACACAAGGACATCATTTCGAGCACCTTCTGTAATACCTTCCAAAGTTTGTTTATTTTTTTAATAATTATTGTCTTGCAAAGTAAGTAATTTAAACATAAACAACTGACATACTGTCTAGTCAATTTTATTAATAATGATAATTGTCCCCCAATTACATCTGTGCACTCCTAACGTTTTTAAACAATTAAATCGAACGTTACTGATATTTCCTATCCCTACACACTCCAGCTGTGAAATTCTCACAGCTAAAACACTAACATAACCAACACGGTTGAGTATTCACTTCTGCCTCTTAATCTTCGCAACGTAAAGTTAACAGATTGTAAAAGGCTGCCTATTCCAAACGAATGATCCTTTTTCAGTCGGGATTGCGGCAATGTGTTCCTCTAACAAAGACCTTTAAAATGAGGTATAATTCGACCTATGCTTACATTTAAGATTATTTTAGACTTCCTCCACAGGACGTCCCCCCAAAGTGAAAAAAGACAGTTAAAATGAGCAAAACGTCGGTTACTACAGTGAGGACGTAATCCTAGAGTTTCATTGCTCTACGTTTATTAATAAAATAAATATTAAGG
>OY740776.1:36450314-36494914 GCA_963513935.1 Aphrophora alni
ACTATACGACGGCCGTTTTGGTTATTCAGCCATTTTCAAGTTTAAAAAAAAAATTGGTGTAATTGTCTTGTGTCAATTATTAAATAGAAACGCTTAATTAATGCAATTTTGTATTTAATAAGTGACAAAAGACTAATCTGCCAAAAAAATTTTAAACTTAAAAATGTCTGAAGAGTCGAAACGTCTGTCATATACAACGGTAAATCAGAATTCTGAAGACGGTAAGTGAAATGCTTGTTTAAACATTCCAAAAGCAATAATAATCCTTCCCGTCATTTTGTTTCTGTTATCGACATTTTAACTTGACGACATATTAACCAGGTTAGTTTAACCAATTTAAAATTTATTTAAAACCAAAACTGAAAAGTCTGAACGAAAACAAATGTTTGTAGCTAAACAACCTTTTCATTCATGTAAAGCTTTCAATCCACCCTGTAAGAGTATAAACTAAAAACATAATTTATTGACAGTTGTTTATAATACACAATATATAAATAAATTATAGTATTAATATTTATATACAAACAAAGGAGTTATTCAAAAATAAACAATCACAGATTTATTTATTCCTTAGTTATGATTACAAATATATATATATATATATATATATATATATATATATATATATATATATATATATATATAATTGTGACAGTTTGAAACAAGGTTTTCTCCAGTTCGTTCTTACACTTTGAAATGCTTTTTCCTATATTCCTATATTACGTTTTCAGTGCTTTCATAAAAATAAACTTGTGCTATATACTGACAGCTCTTATTAAATTCAATAATAAACATAATTTCAATGTAAAAATTATTTATAAAAAAAGTGATTTTTAAATTGGACAACTGCTAATAAATTTCAAGTTAAGACGCTCAGGACTAATTTGGTATATTTCCTAAATATCCATAACAATAGTTTGAAGATTTTCCAACTGTAACTAACACTTAATTTCTGGGGGTACTTTATATGATTATTTCCCATATTAATTTCCTATTGATTATGTATGTTCCAAGCAAAGCTTGTTTTGTGTTGATGTGAATTTGTAATCTGGCTGGGGTTGAATGTGGTCGAACTCTATACTTTGCAGATTAGAACATAGTATTCAGATATGGAGTGGTTTTCACGCAAGAAAAGGGTATTTTTAATTAAAAAATCAAAAATAATAATAACAATGTAAAAACATTTAAATCTTACAGACTTTTTCTTAAACAAAAATTCATCCCATTTTTGTATATGTATTTCCTCTAATGTGAGTTTTTTTTTTAGAATTTTGAGTACTCTGATGCAAAACACTAGACAAAGATATAAATATGTTTTACCACGACATTTAATGTGTATGGGCAGGTAGCTATCTACATAAACATATAGTTTGTAGTCATTTTTTAGATGATAGAAAAGCTTGTAATAATTTTAAACTCTTTAAAAAGAGTAGAGGGAACTTATTACTCCATTGATAGAGTTGGTACGATATAATTGCATAATATGTCAGTACGATAGTCCTTGTTTATTGTTTTCTTATTATTTGTTTTTATTGACCTTCATTGTTGTGTTTTATTTTTATTCGGTTTTATCTAGTTGAAAATTTCTACAATTTTATAACATGTCTATGGAATCAATAAATAAATACACATTCTCTATGTACCTATAAATAATCATGTGGAGCCTCGTCAAACTGCACATAAAACCAAAGTATGCGAACAGATTGATATAAAAAAAATTCCAACATGAGTTCTCCTCCTATCCTTTTAGTACTGTATTTTAATTGTCCTGAATTATAAATTGTGGCTGCAAAAGTACAACTCAAAACTAAAACTACAGTCTATTCTGTAGCGATATTTCAGTTTACTTTTAATTACCAAAATTAACAGGTAATGTTTTGCTATGCAGATTTCATCATGTGTTATACTGATGAAAATGTTCAAATAGAATAAGTTATTTCGCGTTAGTTTGCTTTTGCAAAATGTTAATTACGTAACTATACAATTGGAAAGTGTTATTTTAGTGAAGTTCTAAAAGTTTACAATGGAAATAAAGTTAAGAGTGTTCAGTGTCTAGCAATTCTATTCACAGAAATTTGATGTAATTTATTTCTTCCCTTTTTGACAAAGTGTAGAGAATATGTTGGGCGAAACAGAGGTTAGGGCCGATGAATCCGTTTCAAATAATTTAAGTAATACACGATTTTGGGAATGTCTTCGTCTGTATGTCTGTCTGACGCTTGTGTTCTACACACACACAACGAAAGAACGGATTTAATACAAATTTGACATGTGAGTTTATTTAGCTAGATCGTTGTATCTTTTTTGCAATTTTTGGTAAATAAAAAATATAATTTTTCAATTTTGCTCAAATCGTTCTCAAGTCTATTAGTCTCCATTTGTCCAAAAATATTTGTTTATAAAGTGTTCTCTAAAAACAAACAATAAAAAAAACTAATCAAAACGAAACTAAACTAAACGAAAAGCAACGAAACGAAACGAAACGAAAAGAAACGAAACAAAACGAAAAGAAACGAAACAAAACGAAACGAAACGAAACGAAATAAAACAAAACAAAACAAATCTAAACCAAAAAAAACTACCAAACAAAATCGGCCTAGGGGCATGAATTTATCAATATCGGGTCTATATTTATTTCCTTGAAATTTTATTGCAACATAAAGATTAATAATAATCAAAATGTATATACAAAATTGCAAGTAAAAATGATTAAATATCTGATGAAATTGATAAAAATGTAATTGACCCTAACTGCAATCATTAGAAACTTGATTTAAATCAATAACGATTGTCGCTGATTATTCCTATTCAAGACTTTATTAATATTATAAAGTTATATATTATTTATCACGAAGGCTGTGGTTTATTTTCACCCTTCTTCTACTGAACAAACATTTTAGCTGTCGAAAAGTATTTTCAATTTTTAATAAATAAAAATGAATGATAATGTTTTCGTAACGTTTATTGTAAATTACGTCAAACCGATGTTTAAAGCGTTTCATTATTTAGTAGTATCGAGCATCACATCTCTGAATTGCTCACAGTGACCTACACAAGGAATTGAAATCTCCGAACACTACGCCATCTTGGAAACTAATACTCCTATAATTATCAAAAGGTGGAAGCTCAATTAACCTCAATTAGTTAAGTGGCAATCACTCCGTCAGAAGTTCAGGTAATTAAATATATAAGGTATTACAATTAGACTAAGGGTAGTTTATAGGGGTAGATAACGTAACTGAAGATTAGTATATGTTTGAAATATCAATGTTATTCATTTTTTACAATTATTGTAAAAAATGTTACTTTGTTTTATTATTTTTTGATGTTGTTTAAATACAAAAAAAAAAAAAAAAATCTCTTTATCGTCATTGCTTTAATTTAAAAAAAAGAAGAAAATAGCATGAAAGCACTATCCCTAGAAAACTCTAATAGCGTTGGTGTCGGAAAAGAACAAGAGTTGGTCAAGATAATGACATGATAAGACGGATGAAAGAGAGGGATCTAACTCAAGACTACTTGAAAAAGGTGTAAATTCAGTTTGGGCCCTTTGGAATAGTACGTATGTAAGAGAATGTGATGTAATGGATCATAATAAATTATTTTTATTTAACGCCATTTTTCTCTGTAGTGTCCTAAAGAATAAATTTGTTTGCTTTTTATCAAATGCGAATTTATTTTGAGCTTATCTTAAGGAGCTTATACAGGATGTTAAAAAAATAATAATAATCTAACCTAACCTAATCTAACCTAACCTTACCTAATCTAACCTAACCTAACGCAACGAATCCTAACCTAAACAACTAATTTAACCTAACCTAACATAAATTTGAAATGTTATTCAGAAAATCTAAATAAAGAAGGTTCCTATGATCGTATATCAGAAAACCCTTCTGTCTTTCGTCCGGTTTTTTTTTTCCAAAAAGTAGTAACTTTTTTTAATTACTAAAATGTCTCTTTTAAATTTAGTATTCACGCATATAAGGAATAAATTAAAATATTTGTACGGTAGTCGTATAATCGTATATGAAGAAAACTAATTTCTATAAAAACTCTTTTAAATCGACCCCCATTTTAAATAATCAAAGCCACAAAATCTGTATAACGATAAACCTATCAAAACCGTTTTTATTGGAAGTCTTAAGATTGTTGAGTTTATAATATAGAATTCTTTTTTCGTAATTGATTATAGTCCCCCATAAGTTATAGATTGTTTGTTAAAAGAATCCAAAATATCACATGACCTCCTATTTCCAAAATCTTACACTTTAAACTGGGAACAAAAGTTGTGATTGAAAAATTATTATATACATTATTATATATTTTCAAAACTCATAAACATAAACTATAATTCCTGAACGTAAAGTGAATAAAAGTTTAAGTGATAAATCTTTTCTTCGAGTCTTGAAAATATATTTTATTCATATTTAGTTAATATCTTTAGACCCGATTTCGAAAGATTAATAAATTTGCGTTTTTGTTTTATATCTTCAAATATACAAATAAATATCCCTGGCTTTCACTATTTTTTAATAATGACAAATTGTATTATTAAGCACTATTATTACATTTGATTCAGCAACAATATCTTATACACTAGGTCTAATACATACAGTTATAATTACAAACTGGTGTAAGCTAGTGTTCTAGACCATAATTACGAAGTTATGATTTTTGTTTTTTATTCATAAATCTGTTATTTATCATTCAAGAAAATGACCTGTAGGTCCTAAATGTTTGGAGTTATGAAAATAATAAAAAAGTTTTAAAATAATACGTTTTATCCAAAATCGCCATCATGATTATGGTTTACATTAGAAAATTAGGAGCTTGTCGGAAAATGGAGGAAGATAAGACAACTTTAATAATACTTCTAGTTTTAACTCAAACAATCCTGTGGTTACTTAAAAAAAATTGTGTAACTTTTGTAGTTATCGAACAAGACAACAGTTAAAATTATTAATGGCCCTGTAAATTTGTAAATGACAAACAGTTTTATTGGAAAATATATTTTACAAAATATATATATTTATGTCAATTGAATTCACTCCATACAGAGCTTTTCAAACAAAAGTCTTACTTACATATAAAGCCTGAAACTTTTATATTCCACTCTACATAAAACTTGAAGCACAAAATGTATTATTTTCAGTTCAATTTAATTATTACATATACTAGTTATAACACTGAAGGTTACTACAATGACGAAACCCAGAGCCTTCTAGACTATAAACAATTCTAAAAGCTTTGTTCATACCCAGCCATTAGGTATTCATTACGGCAAGGCTGTGGACATGACATTACCACTGCCGTATGAATACAAACAACGTCATTCTGTTGCTTCCCCCAGCGGAAATTTATATAAACTCACTCAAGTCACAAAAGATCTACGTTAATTCATTAAGCGTTGGAAAGTTTACAATACCTTTGAAGTTATCAATAACATTTGTTTATTAACCACGTCCTAACCTAAAAAGTGATTTATGTTGTCGAAACTACAAGAATTGTATCTAATGTTTTAAAACAAAATAATAACTATTTAAGTATATAATATATCGATTATATTCCAGCGGTAAATAACCGATGTAAAACAACGCATACAATATCTCACTCGCATATTCTCCAAACCAAATATAAACCAACTAGCCAGTTTGGATAGTTGTCAGTCAAAAAGATAAAATGAACTATCTGAAGAACGTCAGCGAATATATTCTGTCCTTTCTTTATTTACCGAGTATAAGAAGTATAAGCTAAGTTTGGTTACCGTAAGAATATTCTAACTGTTTTTTGACTGACTTTCACAGCGCCGAAAACATTTCGTACTTCTGAAGTCATTTTCATTTGAACGTAAGCACGATGGAGGCATTTAAGCTAATAGTATAAAACTCATTGTGTTTGTATCCACTGTAACTACTTTAAAATTAAAAAAGTCACATAGACGGACATTATTGTTCTTTTATTATATAATAGTATAAAGTTTGCTGTAGGGCAGGTTAGCGTGCTCATGTATAAAAAATTGATTTGATATGGTATCAAATGTCGGCCATTTTAAACAGTTATTTGTTTTCATCTCGTGTGTTATTCCACTCATAACTCACTAAAATATATAAATTCATAGATTTCATTACTGCTTGTAATGGTACCAACACCGCCTGTCTACGATGACAATGAACTAAGTTAAATGTTATTTGAAATCGTGACTCCCTAAACAAATGTTATTCGTAATTAGTTACGTATTCGGTAGGTAGTCACCAACATAATATTAACATTAACATTAACATTAGCATTAGCATTAACCCTTTGCATCCCGACGTCCTTTTATACGGACGTTGTGAGTATGTCCGTTGAATCCCGACGTCCTTTTTTACGGACGTCACGTGTATGTGCGTAAAATCACAACGTCCGTAAAAAAGGACGTTTAGAAAAAAAAATCATATAAAATACAAATCATTAGTGAATCTATGTTTATTATATATCAATGGAATCGGAAAGAGCTGTTCTATTTACCTCTATGATATTTACTTAAGTTATAAATTACCTCTATGTTCACTACGACGAAGATTTTTGTGATAGACGTGGCTGTGCTTTTGTCATCTGTCAGATGTAAATAATTTTACTTGTGCTTGGTGTACGTTGTTGTTTTGAAACTTTTTAGTTTGTTTCGTTATTTTTATTGTGATTGTGATAATGAAGCGAGTACGTTCAAGATATTTTTTTTTGTGTGTCATTTTCAAGAATAAAGTGAAAATTTCTGGAAATGTTTTTTTTTGGTAAGTAACAATTTTAAAAATTTCATATCTAACACGCATTTACACTTATTTTAAAAATATACTACCTTATAGACCATTTCATTCCACACAAAATATAAAAAAAATCATCAAAATTGATCAGTAAATAAATTTAATACAAATTTTTTTGCGAAACACTGAAAATTTGCTAAATTGAGCCCGGGATTCTATGCACATACATAGCAGATAATGGTTGGAATTTTTGGAACATATTGAAAATTAAGTGTCGGGAAGCAAAAGGTTTTAACATTACCATTATCATTACCAATAACATTAACGTTAACATTAACATTAACATAACATTAACATTAACATTAAAATTAAAATAACATATAATTAACATTAACATTAACTTTAAAATTAAAATAACATTAATTTAAACATTAACATGAACATTAGCATTATCATTAAAATTAGCATTAACAATAATATTAAGATTAACTTTAACATTAATATTAACATTAGCGAGTGGACAATCCTTCATATACTCTGTTTGAAGTTATTTGTTAATGATGGAGGTTCAATTTTATTATTATACATTTTTCGGACATTTGCCATCATTTGTGTGTTAAAAATGAAAACACGACGTTTCGGGAATAAGAATCAATTCCCGCTATCAAGTGACTAAAAATTAAAGAAACACGAAACTAGAAACTGAGCCTATGTAAGAAGTAAAATTAAATAAGAAAACCACCAACCTTAATGTCTAAGCATACAAATGCATACCTTAATATCAAAGATACAACAACAAGTGACGTGGTCCAGAAGGCGTGACAAACTATTAAGGGAGTGGCCTATTGTTAGTGTAAAATTTCAGCTTGTTTTATAGTTGTAGGGGTATTACAACTAAAAAACAAGCTGAAATTTTACCTGTTAAATCGCCACAAGGGGTTGTAACCCGCTCTCGGGCTAGGAAGCTTAATACAACTAACAATAGGCCACTCCCCTAATAGTTTGTCACGCCTTCTGGACCACGTCACTTGTTGCTGTATCTTTGATACAACAACACGTATTTGCCGTTAGTTGTGTGTTACCGTGATTGTGTTTTTTGACTTCTCAGTTGAGATGCATGCTTAGATATTAAGGTTGGTGGTATTCTTATTTAATTTTACTTCTTACATAGGCTTAGTTTCTAGTTTCATGTTTCATTAAATTTTAGTCACTTGATAACGGGAATTGATTCTTATTCCCGAAATGTGGTGTTTTGATTTTTAACACTCAAATGATGGCAAATAATCGAAAAATGTATAATAATAAAACTTCATATACTGACAGTTGTGTAGCCTGCCAGAGGCCGTGAGACAGTCAAGAGCGAAGCGAAGGGTAACATGTAAAATATAAACACACACGAGGGCCTCAAGGACGCGAGCGAAACACTAAGTACCCCAACTATAAGGGTCACGTGCCCGACCTCCATGATTGTGCATTTGCATTTAACATAATATTATAATTAACAAGTGTACTTGACTGCGTCTGGTTTCCGAAAACATAAACTACAACTGCTGCGCTCTAGTAGCCACTGTGAGTAACTATAAATCATATAAATATATCATATTAACGTGAATATACTATCAATTCAAATATAAACCAATGTGTGGCGGTGAGCTCTGGTATCGAAAAATGTAAACTATTAAAGGGTACTGTAAATATCAACGCACCCTACAGCACATCGTCGTCTACTGTAGGTTACAAAATACAAATAAAATAACTAGGACAGTCGACAACAACAACAAACATAGCGACTTATATACTCCCTTAAATATTCAACGAATAATACTATGCACGATAGTTCAGTCGGTATAGTGTCTGTCTTCAAATTCATATTTCATAGGTTCGAATTCCACTGGGAAATAAATAGTTAAGGGTCTGACGTCACAGAACATAACTGTTACATGAGTAATTAGGGCTATTTGTAACTCGCTCATTTTAACAAAATATAATGACGTAGGTTCGATACATAATTAGGCTTTCCCGAGAACTACAGAAACGCCTTTCCTCGAACACTTCGCCCGGTATTGTAATTTTGAAAATTGCTAAACATAAATTAAATAAATAACAGCACAACGGCGATACCTGTCGAGCTACTCTTTGTGTTACATTTTCCTGTCTACTTCTGATCTCTCAGTTTTACAGACACCAGAGGCTAGTTCAAAGAGTTTACTCATATCCATGTCAGATTGCTACTCTAGCTCTGTGGCTAAACTGTGCAGACAATCTACAATCAATGCTGTTTTCATCAGGAGTTCTGACTACAGGTGCTGGAACCAAGATTATCTCTGTTGTCAATTTCAGTTCCTGAGCGATGAGGCATCGTCAGAAGTGAAGCACCAATAATATAGAAACTATCTATCAACTTAGCACGTTGTCAACTATTCACGGAAAAGGGCGGTGCTTGTAAGGAGAGGAGAGGGTGTGTTTTGGGTTATATAAGACAACTCCTTCGTTGGATGAATCTGTTCTTTAATAGCTTTTGAAAGTTAGAGTTTTCGAAACTCTTCAGCAAATAGTTGAATAATATAAAGGGGTGGCAGAATAATATACACAAATCAATTTTATGTTCCTTTTATATAACTATGTTATATGTATACGATAATATTTATTTCTTACTCATTTACAATATGATCTTTCTCTAAACAATACTTTATTAAAAACTAACAAATCTTCATTAACATTCTTCTTTCAATTCACAAACAGATATACTTAGCCTTCAAACTAAAAAATTTTACATTCCACATTATATTATTATATTCTTACATAAAAACTTCTTTTTTTTAAATGCACAAAGTGTAATATTTGAATCTCAAATAATATAACTACAAAAAAAAAGAATAACACTGAAGTACTTTACACTGACGAGCCCAGTGCCTTCTATACATTTAAATAAATGTCTCTAAAAGCATTGCTCATACATAGCCATTAGCTATTCATTACAAGAAGGCTGTGGCCATGTTAATACCACTGACTTATGAATATAAAGAGCGTCATTCTAATGTTTTCACTGGCGGACATTTATATAATCAGTAACACTTTAAAAAATACAAATACAGTAGAGTGAGACAGAATATATTTTAAATATTTTATACACCTTACAGTTACAGATGAAATGTGTATTAGGTTATCATATGCATGAGTAAGTTTTTTGTGATTTAGAAATATCAAAATTAACTCTGAATAAATCCTTCTGCAAGAGTGGTTTTTACTTATTTTGTAGGTTTATTTATTTATTTATTTAATTTTTGATTCGTTAAACTACCACAGAAAAATATAATATATAAAATTAAAGCAGTATTATAAAAATAAAATAATAAAGATAAATGCAACGAACAAATTAAAATTGAAATAATCCAAATTAAAAGAATATACAGTTATGGTTTATAAATAAGGTAATAGTGCTCATATGGGTGGATGAAAGGTTATTAAATACAAAACCAAAAATCACAAAAAAAAGCAAATTTAATTTGCAATAAACGCTTGAGTATTCGTTTCACCGATTGCATGATACAACCTTCTCAGCACCAGTGTACCAGCTTCCAAGAGGTGTTTTAATTTTTGTTTTATTTTAAATCAAATAATTTTATCTAGAGATTAAACAATAAATTAAATTCTTAGCTAATATTTACAAATTTGCTATCAGTAACTAATGATATCTAGCGTGTTATACAATATATAATTAGTAGAAAGTAGACAATACAACTATTTATTGGGAAATACATTTTTAGATACATATCTCCCAGCATTTAATTGTACTCGCAGACACATATTATTAAACCGGTGTCTTATGTGAAATTTAATTAAAATCAAACTCGTTAATGTTCACTCATTACGACTACTGTTTATTTAAGTCGGGCCCTCCTTAAAAGTTATAACATTTTGTAAAAAACTAAATTTTTCATAAACAAACACTGTTTTCTGAATTTGATTCGATCCAATAGGTCAATGACTATCAGAAAGGAACCATTATCAGCGTTCCTCATCAGGAAATACTGACATAATATCATTTCCTTTCTGACTTATTTATATTTTTCTAATGTTGGAGTAAGTTTATTCTTTCTAAAATAGATGTAATACAAATACAGTAAATTATTTAATTAACTTTGATTTTATTAACGTCATTATATTTATATATTTTGAGGGAGCTAAATTCAAATTATATGTTTCTGTGAACGTATTTTTTTATTTGTGCTGGTGTACTTCAAATTATAATAGTAACTGATATTTGAAATATTTACACTAAATATTTGATTGTAGTGTTAAGTTGAATAAATTAAAATATCATGTAAAACAATTATAATGTGAAATTGTGGAAAAAAAAAATTAAAAAACCGAAATCAAAATTTATCTGCCATCTTTTAATGTTGAATATCTAAAAAACAAATTTTTATTTATTAAATTCCTACATTTTAAAATATTTTATATCTATTCATATTTACTTGTCGGAACGTTTTTGCTTCTTTTATTTTACGAATATGTTTTTAGACAAGAGAACGTTGTTAGAAAATAATTATTTAAAATTAAAATAAATTTATTTATTGTTTTAACGCTTACACATTATTTTACCAAGCTAGTATTATTGATTTAATAATTATTTCAAATGAAAAATACACGAACTAGACCGGGAATCGAACCCAGAACCTTTCGCTTTACGCGCCAAAGCTCTACCAACTGTACTATCCTTGATCGTTTCCCAGCATAGGGCACCTCTCACTTGAATTTGTTTCTGTTGCAATAGAAAATTGAAACTAATCTGTATACTCGGCTTGCAACCTTTACTTATGTATTTAATTATATTAATTTATTGAATAAACTAATTTTAACAAATTACCTAACAATTAAATTCTTTTCTTTCGGAAACAGTAATTATTTCTCACAAATTACCAAACTTTAAAGCCCCTCATAAAGCACAATATTAGTATTTCAATGTACTTATATTCAAAGAATGTTTTTAACACAGCCTACTGTACATAAATAAATATCTCTAAAAGCATTGCTCATACACTGTCATTAGCTATTCATTACAACAAGGCTGTGGACATGATAATACACCTGTCTTATGAATACAAACAGCTTTATTATGGTGTTTCCCCAAGCGGACATTTATATAATCACTAGTACACTAAAAACATACAGAGAGAGAGAGAGAGAGAGAGAGAGAGAGAGAGAGAGAGAGAGAGAGAGAGAGAGAGAGAGAGAGAGAGAGAGAGAGAGAGAGAACTATCACAGCTACCTTTCCGGGCATACTCACTCGTCCTGTAAAGTACTTCTGGGGATGTTGTCCCTTGTGGGGATATCCCCACAAGGGCAAGCGGCCTAAATCAAGTTTATATGTAATATACATATACTTTTAAGCATATTAGATCGAAAAAAAAAAAAAATTTTAATATCCCCTAAAATAGCTTTTGGGACGACAGCTTTAGTTTTGAAGAGAGGCCACCAGGGCTGCGCTGAACGCAATACTCTCTCCTATAGAAGAGATTCGGGCTTTTGCCCTAGAGGTGACTTATGGGGCTCTTGAGTATGATTGGTCCATTCAAATTCGAGAGAAAAGAGCAAGTTGGTTAATGCCTTTGTGAGGATACCAAAATATTTGTATGGAAGACTGCAACGAACGTCACTATGCCTTTGGGGACATTGTTGCCAGATGGAACAGATCCAGTGTTGCCGTCAATTGCACCTTTCATAAACTTAGAGTTCAGTCAGTTTGTCCATTTCAATTTCTTAGAGGTGGTTGTATACTTGTTGCTTCTTTGCGTTATTTGAATGTGTGCAATATATATTATAAATTACATAAGTTATTCGACATTCTAAATAATTACTCCATTTAAAGAGTTCTACCTTTTATATGAAATGGAAAAACTATTTATCTGTTTACGTCGAAAAGTGTTTGTATATCAGATATAAATTTGTCAGATTTTTAAATAATATATATCACTAGTTTTAAAGAACAAAATTATCTTTATTACATATTTTGTTACATCATTTATGTATGAATTAATCAATTACGAATGGTTACGTAGTAATTTATCTAGGAGACCAATTTATATTGGAAACTTTGGTTACAAACTGAAATGAAATAAAAGATGTATTAAAAATCCATAATATGGAATAGTTTTGGGTTTTTGGAATAGTAATATATTACTGTTCATATTCTTCCTAGAAACAATGTACAGTTTTATTAAAAATAATAATTGTTTTAGAGTAAATTCAACAATCAATACATTTTACTTAGTACAACTTATTATAAAATTGCATTAGTTTTAATTCAACCCATCCTACTTTTACTCCTTATTTCTAAACATCCAATGAAAATGAAAATGTATTTCATTTATATTTTTAAATGATATATGAAATGTTTTTTATTCCCAGTTATTCTTGACAAGTGGTAATAGAATGTACAAATTCTCTGATTCAAAAAATGTGATGTATTTTAACTTTATACAATTAAATATTATACAGTTCAATTGGCAATGACAATAGAGGGTTGAGATGTTATTTCAAGGTTTAGAATGAAAAATTTTATAAATATGTTACACAATTATAACATATATCATGTTTATATAATTATGTTTATTTATACAAATAAATATAGTCTATAGTTCAATAGTATAGTGGATTCTTTTTATTGTTTGTTTTTAGTTATTATGGGGTTGTTATGCAACAAGGCATGGTTAATCATGTATAACTTGTGTTAACAACTGTTGATGGAATTTAATTGTGAATTCAAAAATGTTTTGATATTTCAAATCCGTTCAGTGGTTTTCGAGATACAAATGATTTAATAAAGTCGTGTCATCGCATTTCAATAAAATGCAAACGCTAATGTACGCGGGTTTTTAAATTGTGTATATTTTGGGAACCGTTGAATGGATGTTAACTATCTAAAGAAATTTAAATTCACAATTAAATTGTCTATAAATTGGTGTATCAGAATATTACTACAGCGATTAATAAACCAACAAAAATAGCAGTATTGTCCATACTTTTCTATCAGAAATACAGCATACAATTAACAGCTGATCAAGTACTTATAAGCGCGTAACGTACTCAACAAAAATTGATATATATTTTTAACCGTTTAATGGATTTTTGTTTTGAAAAAATATTTGAATTCACAATAAAATTATCTATAAAATCATTATGAGTAGGCTACTTGTTGTTAGGTTAATTTGTATTAAAAACCACGATAAATTGTATTTAATTCGTTTTAAGTATACATTGGCGTAAATTAATTCAAATAGCTAAACTATAATTGTCCATACATAAAAACATAAAACTGACAATTTATAGTAAATTTTATGAGGAATCCGAATCCGTTTTAAAAAATAACTTCCGATAATTAGTTTTCGATATATAAGCGTTTTTGTACTATCGCCTGCCCAATTTTTATACTCTCTGTACGAAAATCAAAACCGAGTACGCGGGTTTACTAAATTGTGTTTATTTCTAGAACCGTGGAACGGATGTTAATTACCTAAAGAAAATTGAATTCACAATTAAATTTTCTATAAATTGGTATATCAGAATATTACCAAAGAGATTAATAAACGTGAGTAATAAACCAATAAACATAGCAGTATTTAGAAATCGTTTATAATTTTGAGCGATTACTATTAACGTTCATAAATCAAAAAACATTTTATATATCATTTTCAAATTTTTGTAGGTTTTTTATATAGTCATATAGAATATTTCCTGAAAATGTTAACAAAATATATAAATAAAAAGACTAGGCCTATACAAGTTATAATTTGACGCTATTTTCAACCAAACCGATAGATGTAAACTGTTGTAAATTGTTTAATTATAATTATACTATTAGCATAGATCTGATAGTTTATAGAAAATTTAATTGTGAATTCAAAATTTTTTTGATATTTCAAATCCGTTCGGTAGTTTTCGAGATACAAATGATTTAATAAAGGCGTGTCATTGCATTTCAATAAAATTCAAACGCTAATGTACACGGGTTTACTAAATTGTGTTTATTTCGAGAACCGTAGAATGGATGTTAATTATCTAAAGAAAATTGAATTCACAATTAAATTTTCTATAAATTGGTATATCATATTACTACAGCGATTAATAAACGTATGTAATAAACCAATAATAATAGCAATATTTAGAAATCGGTTACTATTTTGCTATAAACGTTCATAAATCAAAAAAATATGTATATATCATTTTCAAATTGTTGTATGATTTTTTATATAGTCATAAAGAACATTTCCTGAAAATTTTAATAAAATCTTTATTTAATATAATCTTTATAACGAAAATTCGTTATCAAACTTCTTAAGAGTTTGAAAAAAATAATAAGTAGCGGTCCTATGATATGTACAAAACGCCGACCGCAATACAGACCGGTGTCGTATACAGCTAAAAAAAACTGTTTTTTCAGAGCTCGTTGATTCGACAGAAAAACTGTTGCGAGATTCGTCTGTCTATGGAAGTAAGGAAGGACAAAATTCTGCTGGAAGGACAAATCTAAAACAAACATCTCTGGTCGGAAATTAATCAAAATAGGCCAAAAATAGTCTTCAGATAGTATGTAGACGATACTATAGTACTTTTCTATGGCAACAATAGATAATTAAAAACTCTGATTAACTTCGTAAACACAATGCATCCAAAACTCCAATTCACGGTTGAAGTGAAACAAATAACAATTTAAACTTTTTAGACCTATCAATTTCAAAAATAAACAATAGTGTTAAGTTCAACATCTATAGAAAACCTACCACAACAAACCAGACTATACACGCTTCTTCCCATCATCCATGTCATATAAAAATGGCAGCTTACAATAATTTCGTTAACAGGCTAGCCTCAGTACCTCTAGACAAGAAGAAGTATGAACAGGAAGTAAACATAATTAAACCCATCGCAGTATACAATTGGTACAAGAGCTCAGATATCGACCAACTCATCAGGTAACATACAAATAAGAAACCCATTATTAAAAAGAAAAAGCAAACTTACGTCTCCACAGAATATGGATCAGCATTGAGTCATACTCCAAAACGTAGACTGGCTAAAGAGAGCGTAACCGTTGCTTTCAATACCTCAAACAAACTATACTATTTTTTAAATAACCCAAAAAAAGACATACATAATGACAAACACGATAAGACTGCCACATACAATATCACTTGTTATAGGCCTACAGTAATGAATGTCCGAATTTTTATATAGGACAGACTGCCCGCTCTTTCAACAAAAGTTTTAAGGAACACTTCCCTAAGAGGACTTCATATACAAACTCTGCTTTTGGTGAACATCTTATCAACAAAAACGATAAATACACAGATATCTAACCTAACATGGAGATATTGCAACAAAAGTTTGGTGTCAATTCCCAAACACGGTTACGGCTTGCCAACGTCAAAGCAAGTGCCAATTCACTCAAATATCAGCCACAAAAATATTCCCGAATTAAATATACCAACAAATAAAATAAAACGTCAATTATTGAATATATTTGGTCACATTTTCTAAAAATTAAATTAAATTCTTGGTATCTTTTAAAATTTTTAAAGTTATTACTAGAAACATGTAGTTATAATCACTGATCATACTTGAACAAAGGCTACATAATGAAACAATGGTAGGCCTATCAGTCGTGAAATTA
This sequence comes from Aphrophora alni, assembly GCA_963513935.1. Taxonomy (NCBI): domain Eukaryota; kingdom Metazoa; phylum Arthropoda; class Insecta; order Hemiptera; family Aphrophoridae; genus Aphrophora; species Aphrophora alni. Next base: position 36,466,728 of record OY740776.1, read on the forward strand.
AATTCAAGTTCGGGATGTTGGGGTATTCGGTAACGTAGGCTACTCAACATTATTTATATATATTTTTAACCGTTTGATGGATTTTTGTTTTGAAAAAATATTTGAATTCACAATAAAATTTTCTATAAAATCTTTATTAGTAGGCTACTAGTTGTTAGGTTAACTTGTATTAAAAACCATGATGAATTGTATATTTTAAATATGCATTGGCGTAAATTAATTCAAAAAGTTAAACTATAATTGTCCGTACATATAAACATAAAATTTATAATTTATAGTATTTTTTATGAGGAATCCAAATCCGTTTTAAAAAATAAGCGTTTTTGTACTATCGCGTACCCAATTTGTATACTCTCTGTACGAAAATCAAAACAGAATACGTTGGTTTACTAAATTGTGTTTATTTCGAGAACCGTTAAACGGATGTTAATTATCTAAAAAAAAATTGAATTCACAATTCTATACATTTTATATAATTTGGTATATCAGAATATAACTACAGCGATTAATAAACGTATGTAGCCTAATAAACCAATAAAAATAGCAGTATTTAGAAATCGTTTACATTTTTGCTATACACGTTCATAAATCAAAACATTGTGTATATATCATTTTCAAATTTTTGTATGATTTTTATATAGTCATATAGAACATTTCCTGAAAATTTTAACAAAATCTATAAATAAATAGACTAGGCCTATACAAGTTATAATTTGACACTATTTTCAACCAGACCGATAGCGGTAAATGGTTGTAAATTGATTAATTATTATTAGTCTAGATATGATAGTTATAGAAGTCTAGCTTTGATAGTTTATAGAAAATTTAATTGTGAATTCAAAAATGTTTTGATATTTCAAATCCGTTGGGTGGTTTTCGAGATGCAAATGATTTAAAAAAGGCGTATCGTCGCATTTCAATAAAGTTCACAAAAAGTTTAGGTTACTTTATTTATTTGAAAATTTATTTATATATTTTATGAAATTTATTTCAATGTTGTTTTGAAGAAATTTGTTTTTTCGTTGTAAAGTAATTAAATTTTATTGTATCTTGATGAAATTTTCACAACATGTACGTATATATTTTGTTGTCATAATTATTAAATTTTATTTAATTTTGTTAATTAGTTAAGAGAAATTGTTTTTTTTTGTTGTAAATCAATAAAATTTTACTATATCTTGATGATTTTTTCACAAAATGTGTATAAATATATTAGTAAGAAGTGTGGTAAATTTTGTTTAAATCTCTCAATTCGTTTAAAAAATATATATCGAAATAGACGATGATTTGTATATATATAGATATATATATATATATATATATATATATATATATATATATATATATATATATATAATCCCACTATCATTATGGCATCATTTCATATCCATACAATATGGCAGCCCCTTAAAAGAATAGAGTATATTTCTTTTTAGAAATGTATAGTGGCTTTGCAAGGTGATATCAATTACTTTATACATTTTGATATCTCAAAAAATTTAAAATACAATTTTTTTTTTCAATCACTAAATTAACATCATTGTTGCAGCTTTTGACGTTTCTAACATTACGAAGGCCACTGTATATATTTTACATTGCGATACCATTATGGCAACTAAGGTGTATATTTTAACCACCGAAATATCACAAAGAGAACCGGCACTGTTGCCAGTTTGACATCCTGTTGGCCTTCTGTTTTACCCCAAGTCGCTTAAGCAGTTTTGAAATGCACGTAGACATTTGTTGTGTGTTATCGTCGTTTGGTAGTATTTCACTTATAAAATATAGTATTTTATAAGTGTTTATAGTATATCAATCGGCCTACCTGCTGCTATTGGTTCTTCTATGAATCACCAACTAGCCCTTGTGCTACAAAATCAATTTTTTCTAGATTTTAACTTTACCTAACTTTTACTCTAATTACTAAACTCTAAATATTATTTTTCGCAAAATGGGTCCAAACACGGTACAATTGTGACAACTCTAACCGGGTTTTGAGTTTAAAAACTAGAAAATACTTAAAACGTGTCCTTTATCACGTGTTTTATATTGTAATAATCAGAAGTCTAATGTAATAGTTATCTGATCAATACAATGGAAAATGTTATTGTAAAGTAACATTTAAAACGAATTTGTAATTATTTGTATTTTCTTTTACTTTAGTATACGTTCACTGTTAGCCTATATTGATTCTGATTTAGATTCTTTGTTTTTTTTTTTGCATACCGGTACGTTTGAAAACACTGCTAGAATTACTGTAATTATTATGTATGTTATTGTGATCGTGCTAATTCAAATAAAATGTCTATAACCATTTTTAAGTAGTCAAATTTATGATTTTGTAACCTACTGACCATAAAACCACATAGAGTTGTCACAATATTGTACCGTGTTTGGACTCATTGTGCTAGAAATAATATTTAGAGTTCAGTAATTAGAGTAAAATTTTAGTAAAGTTAAAATCTAGAAAAAATTGATTTTGTAGCACAAGGGCTAGATTATGATTCATAGAAGAACCATTAGCAGCAGGTAGGCCAAGCCGCACGTGTGAGTGTGTCTGCGCGTTGGGGAGCAAGGGTCACCCTAATCCTTTAGAGCGCACGGCTGTTTGGACAAACTATACAAAATATTGGGGCCATTTTTCAGAGGTGGTCTTTACTACAACCAATACATTATTGTTGGTAAATTGTTCGATTGTCAATGTGTTGACCAAAATAAATCATTGTAAAAAACAAATTAAGGTTTTGAAATAACTTTTAGTATTTATTATTATTTTTGGTGTGATAACAATGGTCCTGTGCTGTGAATAAGTGTGAAGCGTCATCCGTCACGCGTTACGCTTCGTGATGATTAGGTTTCATTCGTCAAGCTCATTCGGGTATTTTCGAGCGAAAAAACGAGTGTACTAAAAAAGAAAGTGCTGTATGCAAAAACTTCCCTAGAAAGCTTCAACATTTATGGTTCTGTACTGTTTTATAAAATAACCTATGCAATATATTTCTCGAATAAAACTTTATTTCCTTGTCAAGGAGACCTCGCTGTCTTATATAAAACCAACTAAGCAATAACTTTCTCTGATAAAACTTATTTTCTTGTCAATGAGATTCACAGTCCTAAAGAAAACTAACTAAACAATAACTTTATCAGATAAAACTTATTTCCTTTTCAAGGTGACCTCGCAAATCTTACAGAAAACCAAAAAAGCAATAACATTCTCAGAAAAAACTAATTTCCTTGTCAAGGAGATGTTGCAATTCTGAATTACGCAATAACTTTCTCAGGGTAAACAAATGTTTATTTTAAAGAGATGCTTTGCACTTTTATAAAAGAAACTATACAATAACTTTCTTAGGAACAATGAATATTCTTGTTAAAGAGGTGCTGTAATCTTTTATAAGAAAACTATGTAGTAACTTTCTCAGGTTAAATTAATATTCACGTTAAGGAGCTGTTGTACAATTATATTTTCAATATTGTTCTAAGGTTAAATAATTGCTCATGTCAAGTAGGTGATTTAGCCTACTCTTTTGCAAAAGAAACTATGCAATAATTTTCTTAGGTTAAATCAATGCAATAAATAATAATAATAGTATTACGTTATTAATAATAATTATTAATATCAATCATACAATGTAACTACTATATTGTTTGGATGTCGCCGTTTCGAATATTGACTAAAATTCAACAATTAAACAGCAGTGACTTGAAAATGGCTAAATAGCCGAAACGACCGTCGTTTGTATGGAGAATACGATAAGTCTCATAATTGTTGAAATGTAACTATTACTGTGAAATGGTTTTGATCACCATAGACATTTTCACTTCCGTCGTACAGTACACCACACACCAGATAAAACAATAAATAAAAGTATGTAAACATATACATATTGGGATGGAGTTTTATAATACTTAGTAAATACAAATAGTACTCGGTCTTCTACTTCTCACGCTCAGGCGGCCTCAATAATTCCGAGAAATGTATCGAGTATCGTTGCCAACAAAACAGTTTTAGGGGCTGGATACTGGACAGTAATATTCAACTTTGTCCACAGCTTTGAATGCTCAACTCTGCGTCTTGTGTGTAAAATGGAAGGAAACAAGCAACTGATATCAAAGCAGGTACGTTCAAGTTATAGTTATTAATGTTACTTTATAGCGTCATTAGTAATTTCATAATATTATTGTGATGCGTATGTGCTAGAATAAACAGACGGAATTAACAACAAATGTGATAGGCCTAACCCTGGATATGATGTATGAGAAGAACTACTGACATTTCATGTTTATTTAATAGTTGTACCAAAACCTGCTTGTTAAAAATAGGGTCTAGCTATTATTTAGATTTCTTAACTTTATTTATCGCTTATTTAAATTTTTTGTAGTGGATCCCACTCTTAAACCGAATTCAAAATAAATCAACAAAATTTGAAAAACATTATTATAATAACAGATATTGCCCAAACTAACACTATTTCAGATTTTCTAAGTACTGTCGGAATTTTACTTCTGTGTTTTACATAATAGTGGACACCACTTTTCAAAAAACCCATCAATATATTTAAAAAAATATCTATTTATTGACTGAGTTTGCCCAAACTCACAATATTTCAGTTATTCAATTTACTAAGTGGAAATTTGGCATTTCTTTTAATGTAGTGGATCCCACATTTTAACGAAATTCATCCCACAAAAAAATTAATAAAACTTTAGGTATAGATTTTGCCCAAACTATATACGTTTTTAATATACTGAGTAAAAATTTTAAATGGGTTTTAATGTAGTTGGTCCAAAAATAATCAAATCCAACCAAATCCAAAATAAACAATCAAGTATGAAAATATGGAACATGTGCACAGCGGTAATGCTGAGCTCGTTTTATTTTATTTTTTTAATAGAGAATGGATAGATATATAGGATTCAGTTTACTGCATTTAATTCAAAATTAATTAAATGTTTGTAATAGTCTCAACTGCATTCTTGAAATTAAAATGTTTACACATTTTCAAAGTGTTTGACAAATTGTGAATCTTTGTTGTTTATTTTCGTTTCTTTCTTCTTCTCGAATAAATGGTTAAGTATTAATACCATCACGTTTACATTGCAAAACAATATTTTAATGGGTATAGTAAGATTCTGCAAAAATATTTATAAGATGTTGTAATTTCTTATGTACTTATTTCTGAAAAACCAATATAGCTACACTAAATGTTATTTCATCATTATTTTCATCAATATTCTCTATTTATTAGTGTATGGTATATTTATAAATATAAATAAATATAAACTTGTCTGAGCAATATTTATATAATCTTTTTTTTTGGTATAAGTGTAAGTTATTTGAGGTGAAATGAAAACAATTACCCTAAATTATAGAAATTATAAAACAAAAAAAAAATTACGTAAACTAAATATTATTTTTATCAATTTTAAACCTTAACAACCTATGAAAATGTTTATTTGTAAAATAAAAAAACATCCAATATTGTCGTCTAAATCAAATGGTTTTAGTTTTATTTACTTACAACCAACCGTTAAATATTTATATCCCAATAGGCCTTTAGGGAAACGTTTTTGGAACGAAATTTCAAACTTTAATATTTTGTATTTTCCCAAGAAATAACTAAAAGAGACATCTTCTCAAAGTTTTCATTAAAATTGCCAGAAATTGTGGCTTCTAGATCAAACTATCGTAAATAGGCCTACAGTTTTTTTTTCTATAGATTATCTAGCAAATAGCATTACGGTACGATTTTGTAGGAACTCTTGAAGAAATTGATAATTTTGTAAGGAAAAAAATAATAACATTAAAAAATGGTTGAGGGATTTTGCTTATATTTATTAATCTGTTTGAAATTCATTCAACAAGGTTTGTAGTCCTTTGATTAAGTAGATGCCTACAGTAAGGAATCCTACCTTGCTTTAAAACCTATTCATGTCACCTGTCAACAAGTTTTAAAATATTCTACTGCTGCTCTTGAAGTTATTGAAAACTTAACCTTAAAACTACTGTTTCTAAGAAATATTGTGTTTATTTAATTCCTAGGCCAGTGGTTGCTTTCCCAGTAAACAGGTAGCAAAGAATACAGAGGGATACCATTGTATTCTAACAAGCTTCTGTTTATAACCATTTAGGCTTAAATGACATCTTTCAATCAAAGGAATCAAAGGAATTCCATAGTCAAACATGCTAAAAACTTTATTACTAGAAGTAAATAGGAAACTCATCTACAGTGGCAACTGATTCCACTATTTTATTTTTACTTTTAGGCAATTAATTTGACGTGTACCCGAAAACCGTAAAACCATATTGATACTAAAGTACCAGGCTGTCCTGTGATACGCATAACTCCTATGATGCCCGAATTCAACAAAATGTATTCTATGCATAAATAAATGTTCTGTGTAAATTTCATCATGATAAAACTAGTTTCAATAATTTTGTGTATGAAAAAACTACAGGTTATTTCTAATTTCCTTCCAACGGTTCATTTGGCCTTACACATTTTATAAAAACGATCACGAAAAGCGTATTTATAAATATTTTTCAATAAATCTTTCACAAAATGTTCTTTGTATGTTCGATAATAGACTGTTATAATGTCAATTATATCTAATCGTTTTAAGTATGTTTTTTGGTCAAAAAATCATTTACGCTTTATTGTAAATTGTTCTTCAGAGTAGGTTTTCGCTTATAATTCGAATATTTCTTAATATTGGCATATATATATTATTATAAAATTTCATTTTATGAATTTTAATTTTAGGATAATTAGTTTCAAAGGAAAGAAAACTGAATTTGCGATCTATGACATTAATTATTAAAACAAATATAAAAAGTGATTTATTTGGACGTCATATTTTTTTTTTTTTTTTTTAATAATTAAATATGTGAACGTTAAATTTTTATTATTTATTTTAACTCGAATAAGAATATGGAAATTTACTCATTTTTTTCCATGAAATATCAGCATGTAATTAATATGTTAGAAGTACGTACAATGTTAGAATTGAGTCGATCATTAGTTAATAGTTTAAGGTTATAGTTTTAAATACGGGACTGTTGTTTATTAGGCCTATTTGTTTATTTTTCCCATGAACTGTGAAAGGTCGCATGGTTCCACCAGTTTAATATATGTTATATTTAGTGGTTTACAATGTTTTAAAACAAATCTACCTGATCGTTTATCACTAACCTAGAAAATTTCTTATAGGCCTATTGTCTTTAAACTGTGGGGAATACCAGATAGTTTCAATGCAACAGTATCTTGCAGAGAGATTTGTTAAGTTTTGACATAAAAGGGTAAAATATATGTCTTCTAAGAATATAGTCCGACCACCACTATAGTTCTGGAATGGTCGTAGTTAGGTAGAGATTCGGTCACCTGGCACTAATCGGCTTAGCTTGCCCGGACCCCATTGTTTAACAAGACTGAAAAATTATTATTAATTTATGTGGGATTATTTTTATATAAGTTTTAAATATTGTATAAGGCAGTTGTGTATTTCAAAAGGGTAATTTGTCCCTTTCAACGAGTCTATTATCTTGTTTCTATTAAACTATCTCTATAGTTTATCTCTGACAGGAATGTGGGTACACATTGAAACGTCAAACCTATTTTGCAAGAGAAGTGTCTTTGCGGTTAAACCTCTTTTGCTGTAGGCCTACTAGTTACCTAAAAACTCTCTATTGTTATAAATGTTTATTATGGATAATGTTTAAGTAGATTTATATGATAATATTCTTCTGTAATACCTAATAAATATGTTTATGCATGGTGATTCAAGAAATATCAGGATGTAATTAATATGTTAGAATGTACGTACAATGTTAGAATTGAGTCAATCATTAGTTAATAGTTTATTTTTCCCATGAACTATGAAAGGTCCCATGGCTCCGCTAGTTTAATATATTTTATTTTAAAGTTAGTTGTTTACAATGTTTTATAACAATCTAACAGACTTTAAAAAATTATTTTAAAATAATGAAACAAATAATGGAAGTTTAAAGTAACATCCAAGAAATAACTACTAACTACATTATGTCCAGAAATACATACATAGTTGGAAGTATTGTTATAAAAACTCTAACTTTGTTAACAATTTTTTGCATTTAGGCCATAGTTTTGATCCCGAAAAGAATGTTTAAATCTTTTATATTGAAAATAAATGCCTATGTCTAAATAATTTAAAATGTTTAGATATTAATAGATCTATGTTATAATAACAATAATACAAATCTACAATGTTTTGCTTTTTAGGATGGAAAATGTTTTTATTTCAAGAAACTGAGAGCATAACGCCAATTTTTCAGCCACTTGTGCCGTACAGTGATAGCTCTGATGGAGAATCATCAAGCAACTCGATTTCATTTCCTGGTTTGGTTTCAAATTCAAATGAGCCAGTTCAACAAAAAGACGAGACATTTAATTTTGAAAGTTCTGTTCCTGAAGAAAATACTCAAGGAGGACAGATACCAATCAAAGGACATACAAAACATTTTAATTATTTACAGGGCAGCTATTTATATGATGAAAATTTGACTCGAACCAGTCTTGTGAACTGTCAAAACCCATCGCCTTCCATTGATTATTATGATTCGGATATTGACCCAGAATATGTCCCTGATAGTAGTAGTGGTAGTAATACAGATTTTTAAGCCCAGACATCTTCACAAAATAACATAATAGAAGACTTCTCGTGTTCATTCGATCTGAAGGTATTTTCTGAAGAACGATTAATCCGTAATAGTATTGAAGTTGGAGCCAGATATGAAGAAAATATTATTGATAAAACAAATTCACCCCAAAGAAGTTTGTTAACTGAAAGTTGGGATCTCCAAAACAAACCGTATTCGGGTAATAATTCTGAAAATAACACATTTTTATTTCAGGATAATAATAAACCTAAGCGCGTTAGAAGAAAAGACTTTTGTTTTTATTGTGAGACACTAGTTACTACATTTGCTAGACACCTTTTAAGAAACCATCGATTCGAAATTGAAGTTGAACGAATAAATTCAAAACCAATTAAATCTAAGGAGAGAAAACATTTAATTGATTTACTACGAAAAAAGGGGAACTACCTTTACGGTACCACAAATACTGTGTGATCTGCGTGCCTACCGTCAGTTGGTTGAGACTACATACTGTAGAGTACTCCTTTTGTGCAGAAAACGAGTAGGTGAGCTTCAGAGACTTCCACTAGATCTATATGAAAATATTCAAATAACCATAATTATGAGGAGTTCGAACAAGTAGTGAGACCTATTGAAATGATTCTTATAAGAAAATTTAAACGGGTGGTCAATCAGGGAAAACGAAAAGTGACACCTGTGTTGTTCAGTTTTGACGTGCAAAAGATTTGCTGATTAAATTAAGAAGCAATTTTATTCCATCAGAGAACATATTCCTCTTTGCAAATGTAAATACTACTAATCCGATCACTGGTTATAAAGTGTTGCAGAAACACTCCAAAATAGCAGGTTTGAAAAATCCTGATGCAGTCACATCAAGAACCCTCAGGAAATATTAAGCAATAATATCTCAATTGTTCCAATTAAATGACCAGGATATTGAACAGCTCGCTTCGTTTATGGGGCATACGTCTTCAGTCCATCGTAGTGAATATAGGCTCCCAGATGACGTTTTCCAAACAGCAAAAATTGCAAAGTTATTGTTATCAATTGAGAGTAGCGAAGGAGCTAAAAATAAAGGTAAATCGCTAGATGAGATAGAGGTAAATCTTGACGAAGATATATTACAATCTACCAACTTCAATGAAGTTGATAAAGGAAGTAAAAGTTCAGAAGAAGAAGAAGACGGAGACTTGTTACCTTTAAAAGACCTAATCGGAGTAAGTGAGTCTTCTTCCAGTTCATTTCTGCAAACTAAAAGAAACATAGTAGCCTCTAAGAAATCTATAAAAAGAGAGATTACAAAATGGACCGATCAAGAGAAAAATATTGTATTCAATTTTTTTTAAGACTCACATTGCCAAGTGCAAGCCACCAAGAAAACACGAATGTGAGATGTTAATGTCCCAATATCAAACAGTTTTCAAAAACAAAACTTGGCCTGAAATAAAAGTTTTAGTTCAAAAACTTCTATACAAAAAAAGCTTTCTGTAAATAAACAAATTGTGTATATTTTCATGACTCTTATGAGACCTTTAACTATACGCTATTCGGTTTATTTGTAAGACTATCGCAAGTACAATGTTCAGCCTGTCCCAGCTTCGTCACTCTCTCATTTGTTGACGCGTTTCGGATAACCTACATTGTCAAAACAACTATTTGTACTGATCATCCTACTCTGGGAATCGTTATATTAAATCGACGTTAAATTTAAAATAACGATTCCCATAGTAGGATGATCAGTACAAATAGTTGTTTTGAAATGGAGGTTATCCGAAACGTGTCAACAAATGACAGAGTGACGAAGCTGGGACAGGCGGAAAATTGTACTCATGATAGTTGCAACAATTCAAGCGGAAAAGAAAATATTTAAAATAATTTATTTGAGGATTTTATAACGTAATTAGAACAATTTATTGTTTTAATTTTTCGTTTTTATCTATATACATGTATTAGATTTAAATAAAAGGTATCACTTTATATAGTTTTCTCAGTTTGATTTGATTAAAAATGTAATGTTCATTTTTTTAAATCAATTTAAATTTTTTAATTTAAAATGGTGTGTAATTTCCCTTACATAATAGATAAGTCTAGTTGTTGTTTTATTTTTATTATAACCTCAAAATATATTATAATATACTATCTCACATTAAAAAAAAAATACATATATGTATTTTTACTGATTCATTTCCCAATGTTTATGTTTATTTTATATTGTAACTTTGTGTAACATTTATTATTTTCCTATTTCTATAATTTCTATAATATTGTATTATAATAATCATATTATAATAATTTACTTATTAACTTTGTATAATAAATTACTTTGTAATTTTGCAGTTAAATTCGATAAGCTATTTAATAAGTTATACCTACATTTCATACTAAAATTAATTGTAAATAATTTTAATATGATGGAGTACTTCTGAAAACGAATTATTCAAAATGGTCTCCAGTAGATTAAAATTTATTAAACACTAGATGGTGACCCAACTTTTAAAAAATCAAGATTTTTAAAGACAAAACCGTTGCAGACGTATCTTATCAGAAAAAAAAATTGTATTACGTGTAATTTTTATGATTACTCTTACTTAATAGGTTTAGTTACTGTATTTGTAATATAACATGTTTCATACTAACAGTTAACAACAAATACAGTATTTACTTTATATTGTAATTAATTTCGTCTACTATAATATGATATTACTACTTCATAATTTGATGAAATATAATTTCGTCTACTACTTCAAACACATAATATAGCTTCCAATTATACCAGGAACTAACTAAGCTAATTTTTACACTATCGTTCTAAACATTTTTTTAAAAAATGAACTTTATTTTTTTCTGTAATAAATAATATTTAATTAATGTAAGCCTTTTCCTTGTATACTAAATTTGATTCATTTTGTAAAGATGCAAAAGATAGGTATAGATACGTTTTACATCAGAACATTAGAACTATGCGCAAACACTTTGACCAATTTCTAATAGAATTCAATATGTTTGGAATGGAATGATATGTGTCTGTTCACTCTATAGCCCAAACAGGTAGACTGATTCTAATCAAATTAGTTTATACATACTTTGGTACTTTAGTCAGAAATATATTTATTTATTTTTTTGCGATAAGTGCTATATATATAAATTTATCATTCAAAAATACGATTTTCTAAAAACCGGCATTAACGATTTTGTTCATATTTTACCTAAGTGTAGCCTCAAAGAACTCAAACAAAACTCATTAGTTACCATTTTTGCAAAAAAATTGGTTTGTGAGTTATTTGGACAAATCGGCCATTTCATGAACAGGAAATTTCAAACTAGATTTTTATAGCTAGAGAGATCTACATATTGTGTTTCTTAATTGTTTTTTGTTCTCTCTTAGAGTGATACAATTTTCATATTTCTTGTGATTTGTCTGAAACTAACTAACCACTATTAACACCTGATTCACCTCCTACATTCCTTTGTCACATACCTACAATCTTATTCTCAAGGCTGTTCTATTAGTACAACAGTAATCAGTACTCCCTAAAATATTTTCACATTTTTTAATTATTTAAATTCTTTTTGATCCATTCTAATTCAAATAAATATACTAAATTGTTCTTTAATCTTTATATTTATTTATTGATATTTTACTTAAATAATTATTAATTCTTTACTTACATTTATTTAAATAATTTTACAATTTATTTCTGGTCTGTTTCTTCGTATAAAATTTACATATAAAATTTAATAATTATATTTCTACTTAATTATTTATTAATAACAGATTAATTTATTTAATTCCATTCTTTCATTTTGAAATTTACAAGAGTAGGTCTAAGTTTTTTTACTAGCCTTCAAATCAATTATAATTTCTCTCTCCAATCTTCTGGTCCAAACATTAAATTTGTTTATTATAATACCTCATTTTTTTACATAAAGTTTGACTAAATTAAAACAACAATTTTTTTTAGTAGGCCTATAAACCACAATATTTTATTGATTCTTGCCGACAATGTTTTCGCTAGTAACAGCATTGTCAAGGTATTTTACAAGAATGAAGAACAAAAAGGTTCAGTACATATACAACAATAGCTGGGTATTTCACTTGTAACCTAAATGAGAAAAGGAGAGTAGGGGAGGAGATACAATGACTTATCGTGGTTAATGGTTTTAAGAGTGGAGAATTAATTGTTCAATTTAAAACTAACAAATTTTTATTCTTAACGAATCTATTAATTTCTAAATTTTCCAGAAGGTTTAATTTTATAGATTTATTAGCTGTGTGTAAGGTATCAAAATTTATATTAGCATGAAATTCCGAAACATTATGTGTTATTAAGCGTGATTAGCAAAACTATAGTCCTCATGTCCTAACCTCAATCTTCTATCATACTCACTTAATCTAGTTTTAAAATTTCTACCCGTTTGCCCTACATATGTAACGTTACAAATTTTACAAAATAATTGATAGACCCAACATTTACTCATTTTTTGGTATTTTATCTTTACTATTATTAACAATTTACCCAAATTATTATCTACATAAAATGCTGGTTTTCAACTTTTCTTCTTTTCCAATAGTTTGTTTAATTTATAACTAATTTGACCAACATAACCTACCTTCCGCGCCATTTTGTGGAATGCTGTAACTACCTTGACAATGCTGTAACTAGCGAAACCATGGTCGGCAAGTTTCAATAAAATATTGTGGTTTATATTTAAAAAAAAATGATGTTTCAATTTATTTAAAATGTACCTACGGTCTATGTACCTACGGTGTTGCAATGTAACACGTGTTATCATTTGTTTTTCGGAATTTAAGGAAGGAGGAAAAGTTGCATATCGTTACTGGAGTCATTAGTTATGATTCACTGACCCCAGCCAGTGGCTACTTAACGCGGCCGAGTCGCACAATAGACACCAAGGGTAGGCGATTAGTGCGGTCGACTGGGTTTCCGCCTCAAGCTGACTTGAATTTTACTATAGTAAACTATATAATATTACTATGGCAGATAATTTTAGAAAAGTAAAAATCACTTCCGTCAGTAAGAAAAGTGTCAGTGGACTTTGGACCCATGAAAAGGACCATCTGTAAGTTGTCTAAACCATAAAGTTCTACTTGTTTACAATTATTTTACTTACAAACAACCCGCCGTGTAATAAATAACTTTCTCTGTAGACATATTTTTGAGTTCTAAGTCCAAGCTATTGTAATTTATTCAGGTAACACACACCCACTTGAACCTGTTTAAACCCCAGTCCTCGCTTCCGCCTTCAGTTAATTCAATATTGTGTCTCATTTATGCATCTCCACTATAGGAAATTAACATTCTTTTCATGATCGTAATTTGGAAATTTCCATCGAATATTTGAAAAGTACAGTAAATGAAAAAATTAGAAGAAAGATACCAAACACGACATAATTTGGTAAAAAAATCATACAATATAGGCGCAGCCTGTTTGTGTGCAGTAACAATCGAGTTGGTTTTTGGTAACGATATTAAATTAAATTTTGTCAAAAATGTATACATAACAATAGTCGTAGTACGCCTAATGTTTAAGTTTTTTCTTATTTCTTAAGTGTATTGACAAATCAAACCTAGCATCCCTTGTGCATTTACGACCTACCAGTAGCCGACCAAGCCCTTAGTCCCAACCTTTTGTTTGTTAATGGGGGGTAATAAACATGACAGAAATTGTGTGGTAAAGTTAACAGCACTTTGATTTTTTATACAAATTAATTGTATTTAGAGCTGTTAACGAATTATAAAGCCAGTTGTAGTTATTTTTTACGTTCCTAATAAGTAGGCCTATACTTAAAAGAGTTGATTTTATTATCAGTTTGTACGAATGTATTATTATTATTTTTGTTAACTTCTTTACTGTATTCCAATTAGACTAATAAAGTCAGAAGAGATAGTTACACGCAGTAAAAAAAAAACTTTAGTAACTAGGTTTGAACCTACGCAACTAAGTTGTAGGTCCATCTGTAACCTACCAGAATAGACGAATAGGGTTAATCGTAAGTTTCTTAATGCTGAACATTTGATTTTTTTTAACCTTTTGGTTAGTCATATCTTCAAAGAATTAAAAATGGCAGCAAAAATAAAAGTAAAGAACGACTTAACGTTTTTATGACCCATTTAAAAAAAATGTTTACTATGTTTTTAATGGGAAACCATAAAAATATTACGCTACCGTTTTCGCGTCTCGAGATCTGATTCAAATTACAGTATTTGTATAGGAATTTCTGTTTTAATTCTAACTTATAATTATTTTTATTTCTATGTTATATTTTTCTGTGTAAAACTTGAGCAGTAGCCTACTAATAATAAAAGTTACAAGGTATTAATTCATAGACAAAATGTATTTTACCTCAGTTACATTTTGAGAAGAATATGTTTATTTAATTTGCATGTGTCCCGTTGAAAATATAACTTTTTTTGGTTGTAGTTTGAATAATATAATGTTCCTGGATGAGAGTGGGAAGTAACAAATCTAATTTAAATGTTCATACCGATAATTATAAAATGAAATAAATAAAATTGTATGTTCGAGTATCGCGGTGTCTTGATTCATAATTTTAAAATGCTCTAAAATGGTGGTGGTAAAACGAAACACAATAATTACAAAGAATTCACACAAACATTGTTAGTGAGTTTTTCAGGATTATTTCCATTTAACATTCCTTTGAAGCTTCCTTGTATCAACCAGGCGTTTTTGTTATACATTATTAGTTTTGTTTCCGAAGTAATAATTTAAAACTTGACTTATCAAAAAGTTTGTAAATTTGTTAGTATACTGTTATTTTCATTTACTACAATTTACTTTATAAATTACAATCTATTTAACAAATATGAAACATAATTTAATTTAATCAATCACTTAACGAATAACAACAAAAATATAAACATAATGACATGCAATAAAATGTAAACGTGGGACAAATAATACATCCCCGTAAATCACTCTCTCACATCCTCGCAAAGCTTCTCTCTAACAAAATAATCATATCCCCAGAAAAGCTTGTCTCTTACATGCCCACAAGTTTCTGTCTCTCGTAACCGTTACATCCCCACAAAACACATTGTTTAAAAAAAAATCAAAATCAAAATTTTCGAGAGATAACGTATTAGGAGTAATACTTATTTATTAAGCAATACATTTTTTAAAAATCAGACTTCTACCTTTTATATTTACCGAGATCCCACAAGGTATCTCCAGGACGTATATCCCCAGAAGGGTACATGCGATAGACAGAGAGAGAGAGAGAGAGAGAGAGAGAGAGAGAGAGAGAGAGAGAGAGAGAGAGAGAGAGAGAGAGAGAGAGAGAGAGAGAGAGAGAGAGAGAGAGAGAGAGAGAGAGAGAGAGAGAGAGAGAGAGAGAGAGAGAGAGAGAGAGAGAGAGAGAGAGAGAGAGAGAGAGAGAGAGAGAGAGAGAGAGAGAGAGAGAGAGAGAGAGAGAGAGAGAGAGAGAGAGAGAGAAAATTAACAGAATACATATTTTACTTATTTATTATAATTGTGCAATAGTAAATGAAATGGGTAGTCTGCTTCTTCATATGCTACAACTTTTAGAGTTATAAATGAGACAAGATGTTAATAGTTTTGGATTAAAATTAATCCTGCAATTGTATATCTACTAATATTTTAGGATAAATTTCCTTAAATGTGTAAATACAAACTTTCAGTCTTCATCGCTATGTACAACAAGAACGTAAACTATAAACCCATTAACCTTGAATAGAATCGGCTTGAGAACAACAATGGTCAAGAAACACTTTCTAGGAAAAGTGAAAGAGATGGATCTAACTGATGACAAAATTAAAAAGTGTAGATACAGGTACGGTCTATTGGGATTGCCAAACCCTTTCTCATCAAATAGCCTCCTGAACGTTGTTCAATAATTATTTTCTTATGCAAGGTAAAGTTATATAATATTATTCAGTAATTATTAATTTAACTCGTGTTATTAGGAACATACATCACATTCATTAGTGAAATTAATGTAAATATTTTGTATTGTTTACATAATTATCAAAAAAGAAATCTGAAGTATTGGTGTTTTATCTGAAATTTCATTCTCCTTGACACTGTAGTAAACTTCTATTCATAACACAATAAAACCACTGCTTGTTTAAAATGGACCCACCTTGAGGTTGACCACAAATTAGTAAGAACTGAATTGCACACAAACAATATTTTCGTCCTGAAACGGATGTAACCCACAGCATGAGTGGAACTCTTGATTAGGTGACAACTTTAACCTCTTGGATACCAGATCATATTGGAATAGTAACTATTATAATATCAAGCGAGAAGTAAAGTGGCTTGGTTTAATATATCCTCAAGTTTAGATTGGTTGAAAATGGTGGTGGGTCTAGTAAATTTATTTTTCCGTTTTTTTAGATACACTTTATTAATTTATTTACTGAGTTTAAATTTGATTTGATATAGTACGTATATATAGATGATATAAATATAGATGATTTAAAATGGGATGACATTTTTTAAATTATCTGTGTTGTAAACTTAAATAAACTTAAAATAAAAATGATAAACTAAACATTCATAAAAAAAAGTGAAACAGTAACTTAGAAGGCAATTTACAAAAGCATAGTATGAAAATAAGCATTGGCTAAATCAGTGACATTAAAAACTTGACAAAATAAAATAAAAAGTATATTTCTATTTAACGATTGGATACAATGATCCGCATTGTGGTTTTGTGTATTGTTATTACTGATACACTATGTTAGTAGTGTATACTGCACAATTAATTAGTCTCTTAGCCACACCTCTAGAATGCACTATCGTAGGTAGTTATCTGTGATTTATATCTCGTCTTAGTGGAGTGATTTTGTTTTAAGATTTTTAATAAAAATGATACAAAATTATAATCAGATAAATAATTCTTTTATATCCAATTAGAATTCGACTCAAACCTATATATACCGTCTCTATATAAATCTACAACTACTGTTTGTTTAAAGTGGGCCCACCGTTCGCCATACCATATATTGGATAGAACTGTTTTGCAAAGAAACAATACTTTTGTCCTGAAATGGATGAAACCGTCTTAAAATAATTAATTTTACCCCCTTGGACAACCAGAACAAAATAGAATAGTAACGTGTAGAGGACGATATAAATTATTACATATTCGACGGTTTAAATAATGTATTAAAGTTTAAAACATAATCACGCTGTATGATCCCCAAAATGTATTATCAATTTTCTGTTTGCCACTGTTTGTTAAATAATAAAATTATAATAATGTATTTATAATTTTGTATTCCATGAGTTTGAATTTCTTATCGAATATATTCATGGTGATTTTTAAGGCTCTTCGCTCTTACCTTTTTCATATGGTACACTTTGTATATCCATACCGGACCTAACCTAAAAATCCTGGTTTTGATGGCCTCACTGACTATCTAACTCCTATAGAGTTTCACAGGAAGTCAGATGAAAATCTTTAAGAGATTATAGATCGATATATAAATCAAATTAATTGTCTTTGTTAGTAGAGCTCAAGGCCACAAACTGGATCACAAGAGATTCATACTATCGAAAATTACGGCGTTTAATTTTTTTAAATAAAGTACGTAATACAACTCCTTTTAAAAAATTTATTTCAGAATTTTTTCTAACAAGCTTTTAGTTAGATACTCGGAAAAACTATAGTGTGTGTGTTAAAAAAATTATGTGATAACCGGAAGTCCAAGACCCAGGAGTCAAGTAAACGATTTTAATAAAAAGATATATGCTATATGGTTTAAAACCGCCTTCTTACACTGAAAAAAATGTTTGCATTTGGAATTAAAAAAGGATGAGTTGTTATTTTGTTAATAATGTCCTACAAAATTTTCTAACTTAAACCGTATAAAAAAGATAGGGGGGGGGAGACTTAATACCCACCCAGCATAAAAATAACTATAAATGATTAAAGTGAAGATATTCCTTTGACATTTGGCTATATTGCCAACGTAAGTAATTTGAAATCAAAACGTTTTATTAAATGTAAATAAAGAGGATATGTAATTTTTAAGAGTAATTTTATAACAATTCGAGATAAAATTACCATTTTAAACTTTATGAGATTATAACCTACATATTTGAATCTATTAAAAGAATACATTTCTCCCATTTTTTACATATCATTACATGTTGTTAAGTTGGTATGCTGTTTATTTTTCAATTGCATGTTTAAACTAGAGTATGTTGCTTGCTTTCTAAACAAAACTATTTTTACGTAATTATTCGTGAAACAAATCCATTCAATTTGCTTCAAACTGTTTCACACAAAAGTCATCCTAAACACTAAAATACTTTGTTAAACTGCTTCATAAAATACTCAAAGTGAAATATCTGCATTAAAAATTACTCATATCCAAAGAATGTTTTTATACCGATGAAGCTCACAGCCTTCTTTTTATACGTTAAAATTAAAGCATTGCTCATATTACAGTCATTAGCTATTTATATCAACAATACTGTGGACTTGTTAATACCACTGCCTTATGAATACAGAGCCATTCTCATATTAGCCAAAGCGGAAATTTATATAATGACTACCTGCATATAGATGAATTGAAGAGAATATATTTAGTATATTTTTATTTCTACTGGACGGTTGTGAATGAAATTAGTATTCTGCTTCCTCATATAGGACTATGTTTAGAGTGATAAATATGAATGTGGAATAAAATTACATTAAATGAATGTAAAAACTTTCGAGGTAATTTTTTTTTGGAAATATTAAGTGTGGTGTATCAAATAAAACTAGAATTTATTCTGATTAGGAATATGTATGTTGTTTTAACTAAAAAAAATATTATGTTGGCGCTGGACAAAATTTAAACGGTTAGATGTCATCCAGCTCCCTTCCTCTATCTTAAACACATCACCTACAAATCTGAAAAAGAAATAATTAGGATTTGAAATTAAATTTCGGTGCCAAATAATATATAATAGTTTTTTGTGTGACGAATACAACTTCATTTATTTACACAAAGTTATGCTTAGCGTATCAGATTTTAAAAAGAAATTTTGTGAAATGTGAAATAAACAATTCATAAGTAATTCAAAGATGGTTTAAATTTCCATTGATTTCTCATAATCAGGATTCGTAGGTCAAATTAAGATTCGTAATTTCATACCTGTATCTCTCTGTCTTTACAGAAGTTGTCGCTTAAAAGACTTTGACTTTGTAAGAATGATTCACCCTATATGTCTACGAACCCTTAGTCGTGAGGTTTTAGCACAGCTTAACATTTTTATTTCAAATTTATTTTTCAAAGTTTAATTGTTCTTAGGTGATTTAATTCTAATAATACCCGTCTGCTTACAAAATCACAGCTTACATAATATGGGTTCACCTAACATTTAAAAACCGGTTTTAATGAACCTAAATATGAATAAATTAACCCTATTTAGTCTAATAGCTTTTTAACTTAAAAATTATAATATAATAGTTAAATTACCTATAAAGCACTGATGTTTACAACACATTTTGACTATTCTGAAAATAGGGGTTGGTTTTCCTATTTTAATTATTATATTTATTAAATATTATTAGAAAAATGAAATTAATATGCTCCAAAGTAACTATTTACATCAGGAACAATTCTTTGTTTGATGTTATTAACAGGGTTGAAGTAGTGAAAAATAAATACAAATTATATAACATAAGCAGAGTTTAGTGCCTGTCTGAATGACAACTTATAATCCATATTTAATAATTCACTAAACTACACATAGAACCAAATTTTTGACATTTTACTTACATATATAATTTTAATCAATATTGTTGAATTTAATTAATATTTAACTATGTTTGTTATTAAAACCATACAAAAATTTTTAAAATTCAAAACAGAAAAATATATCGTGTTTATTAAGGTTTTAGATAAGTATGAACTGTTCATGTTTTTAAATAGTTTATTTCGAAATTTGTCTAATCGCTTACAGGGAATCAATCTATATTTTCTTACTTCAAGCAAAGACGAAACATTTTCTGGTTAATTTTCCCCAAAGCGTTACTATAACGTCAAGCTTTAAATTTTTAAACAAAGTACTAAACAGTTATTCTGCCCGATCAAGAATGAAATTGTAACATGGATTTTGTCGGCTAGTTTATTATTTCTCATATTCTAATTTTTTCACTTGATAAATAAAGTTGATCGAAACTTTTGAAACGTCATGTATCTATTAAAGGATTTTTATTTATTTATTTTTTAATTGACCAGCAAACTCTGATCTACCTTTAACATTTTGTTGCACTTATTTACCCTCCTTTTTTTTAGACTGTACTTACATTTACCTCTTACAGTAGCCTACTTACAATTTTAAGTAATAACATTTGCACACAAACTGACATATATACACTAATAAATATTCGCACATGGAAGATTTTATCGTCATGTATTCATTTGTGTACATACAATAATGGAATATGACGTAATAAACTATATCAATAACCATAACATAAGTTCTATTTAAATTATTCATGATGATATAACAGCTGTAGTGAAATCAGTATAATTGCAACCATTAGCGTGTTTACTATTTAATTTGATTGCATTTGTAGGTTATATGATCGGCATTCTCTTTAATAGCCCTAACACTATAAATTTATTTATTATTGAACAATGTAACTCGTGATATAATTTGATTAAAAATTCCAAAACTATTCTATTCAGGAAATAATTTAATCTGGATAAATATATACCTCTGATAAATTATAACTGCAGGAGGTAATGATGTCCTTCAGTATTAAAAATAAGCAAATTTTCACTTATCTCCTTCAGCGAAATTTAACTGACATTCTTTCGTTTTGTAGTTTATTAGAAAGAACGGTCACCTTGACAAAATATCAAAAGATTGTAAATATTCACTCAGGAAACACTACAAAGGATATGTGTCCTTCAAGAGGAGATTACAGATCACCTGATCTTTGAATTCAAATCCTTCCACTAGGAAATAACTGATACATGGACATTTGATAAAAGGATAGGCAATGTTCTAAACAACTTCATCATGATAAATCTAAAATCAGATGAGCCTAAGTGTATTTCAAAGGAATATTTAGGGGCATCACTTGGTCTCTTATTTTTTGGATTAAAATATTTTGTTGTTGATGTGGTAAATTATTGGAAACTGAAGAAGAATAAAATGTTTTCTTATTTCTTTAAGAAATAGAAATCTCCCTTATAGAATTGTTTTTTGAATGATAGGACGGATGAGCACAGTCAAATTACGGTTGAGACAGTTTAAATTGAAAACCTGGACTAGCGTATGGATGTACAGAGTAGGAGCAAGATAGCAATATTAAACTAACACCGGCCTTATGAACTTCATAAAGTTTGCAATACTTAGTTTAGTTTTCTAAATAATAAATGAGCTTATACTTAGAGTGTACAAGATCAAATAATAACTTCAACTAAAGATAAAGGATATAATTTAAAGTTTTATTGAAGATACAAACTACAGAAGTTATAGAACTAGGACGTCGTACAGTTCATAACAAGTGTACTTTGCACTTTGCTATTTCGCTTTGATATACGTTACAAACAAACAAGTTGTTTTGGAGTTTAAGAGAGTTTTTGATTGAATCAACTGCAGCTGATGTGAAAGTTATATGAACATCTCCATTTACAATGACACATCTAATTAATGGTAGAGGCAATATGCAATGTTAGTAGGAGAAGATGTCTGTATTATTAGTGGACACCTAGATGAGAATTTCTAGGTTATATTATTTTCATCGACGGACATTCAGGACTGGATGTAATTAACGAAAATGGGAAAACAGAATTTGGTTGACGATATTAATAATATAAACATTGTCAAAAATGCACGACTAATAACCAAAATTAACACAATACTAATACAGAATGTAATTTCGTGACGGAAAACCAAAACCTGCTCTAACTGACTAGACTGGTGTAGAGGCTGAAAGTGAAGGTGTAAGCGGCGAGATGACAAATGTGACGTGGTCTAACTGACGAGACAAAACTTGTTTGATTGACGAGATTACGAGACTGACCTTGTTTAGTTGACAAAGCCAGTAACTAAGAGGAGGTCTAGTCAAGAGTCTGAACTTAAACAAAATATGTATCTGACGTGGTCTAGTTAACAAGGCTTGGAGAACGGTACTTTGGTTTGCTTATTAGATCAATGCAAAGGGGTGATATAATGGACCCGTCTGATAACTGAAGTCTGGTATAAGTAACGACAATAGAGGTGAACATTTGGTCTGGTTGACGAGATTAGAAACCGGGACAAGATGGAAGCCGGGATGTTTTGTTGACGAGGCTGAAAACTTAGAACTGTTGTAAGAGGAGAGGGTAAAAATATATAAATAACAGGTATTGACAACTATTTGTAACAGTAACTATTGACAATACATATACAAGTAACAGGAAACTGAAATACCCTTCCCGATTTCTCTATTGTATTTCAGTTTCCTGTTACTTGTGTATGTATAAATAGTTGTCAATACCTGTTAATTATCAGTTGCCCGATGATGCCGCAAGGCGAAACAATTGTAGCACATTTATTTTATTAAAATATTTTGAAACTTTAAGCTTTATTGTTTTATTTTATTCTTGTATAATTAATGATGTACCAGATCCGAAGTAATCCATATAACGGTCTACTATTGTAACAATTTCTTACGGATAAATTAAGATACATTTATGAAATTGAAGGGAATTTGTTTATAATTATTAAATTTATTGCTTGTAGTGAAATGTATGTATGAGTGGACCACTTTGAAGAAAAGTATTTAAACACCGTTAATATGTTTATTGATTTAATGAATTCCACAAACTATATGTTTACAATAATATTTCAAGTGAAAAATATATGACATAGACTGGGAATCGAACCCAGGACCTTTGGCTTTACGCATATTTTTCACTTGAAATATTATTGTAAATTCAATACTTGCTAGTAAAAACGTATAAGCGGAAAAATCAAATAATTAAAATCTCAATAAACTATATGTTGTTCTTAAAATAAACTATGTACTTTAATTAAAAATAAAATTGTCATAAATGAAATTACAATTGTTTATGCTCGATTTTCTAGAACAAACACGGTGCCGGAAAATGATTTAGCTTTGTTTCTGTATAATATTAAAAATAGTTCGAAATTTATATATAAAAAAAGACAACGTAAACAATGTGAAACATACAAACACACTATATAAATACGTAATTATTTTATTTTTAATACAGATAAACATAAAAATATTTACTATCATTTACCGATTTTTTGTTTTCTTTACGTTTATTAAATACAAAATAAATGTTTCATGTTTATTTAAGCGAAAAAATATTGTTATTTATGAATGCACCGATTTTAAAAATTTACGATTGATGTGTCCATTTTTTTTTCTTATTTTATACATAACGTGGTCTGTTATATAATAAAGAAAAAATGAACGAAACAAAATAATAGGAATATAAATTATGTAAAATAACGTTTTTATAAATTATTTCATATATTTTTTTTAAATATTCTAGTTTAAAGTTAAACTGTAGAAACTAATTTCCTTTTTATAACAACCGTAATGGAAAAGAAATTATGACAGAACATTAAAATTGTAGAAATTGTTTAGCTTGCAAGCAACTAACGCGTCACGATTGATTCGATGTATATGAAGGTAAGGCTGAAGAGAAAACCAGGCGAATCATCTCCTGATGGAATGGAGCTAGGAGGAGACACAGCGGAATACTCTCAGAGTGTCTTGGCGTGTTAAATTCTTCTTGAAAATGATCTATCTCAGAGGGTTAGGGCATACAGTTAAGGACCAATCTTGGTTTGCAATTCATATAATTGTAGAAGTTACTCTAATCTCATATACTGTCATGATAATTAGGATCGTTCTGGATTGAAGGTTTAGAATCTTTTTAATTATAAATTACCTTACACCGGCACGTAATTATATATATAGATATACTTCTTATGTTGAAAAAGTTATACTGTACTTATAAAATAAACTGTGGCAGGTTTACATTGTTATCATGTTTCGGGCCTTATCACTTATCTATATTTTGTTGGAACTAATACATTTAATACACATTTGAATACACATGCTACTATTGAAGCACTCTTTGGAAATCTCATTTATTCATTTGAAACCAATGAGGAATTCCTATCAGTTTACTGATTAAAGAACAACTACATAGGGTAAAGTTCACATTTACATAGTTGTCAGTAAGTCAATTTGACGAAACAGATAGAAATAAAATTTACAATTTTAAACGTTGTTTGGAACAAATTTTCATTTCGTTTACCCTCTCTCTTTAAACATCGTCTCTTTTTGAACTCGTTGATTTATTAAAACAAATCACCATTGTTTTTTGTTGTAAATCTTAGATAATTACTACACTACTATCACAATCCAAAACTCAAATGAAACTTGATATTTGTTTTTGAAACTTTAATATTAAAAATCGATATTTTAATTAAGTACATCCGCTTACCATCTTTAACACTAGTGCATAGATAAAATTCCATCTAGATTTTACCCATTTATTTATGTAAATCAGCAACTACGTACCTGAAACAAGGAAAATTTACTAATTACTAAAAGTTAAATATATTTAGACTAAGTAAACAAGTTCAGTGAAACATATTAATTACAAATAGGGATAAACGTTCTTCTCCCTTCTTTGTTTACGTTTATGGCTGAAGTAACTCTAGTTTGATATTATAATAAAATACAAAGATAATTTAATTCGAAATTTAAACAAGTTATATTTTAAATATTTTTCTGTTAATAAATTACTACCAGTTTCCCCCCTTTTTTAATTGGTCAAACCGTTTTGTGCGCAATATGAAATAGAGTGTCACTTTTTTTCGCTATTCATCTGTGTGATTTTTTGTTGCAGTTAAATAATAAAATAGATTTTGCAACTATTTTCTTTCATTCATACATAAATTTTATTCAAGTGAATCCAGCGACAAATTTTCCTTGCTATTGAATTTATCAAATTAGAAGATATTGCCGAAAATATACGTTTATCTATTGGCATCTACCTAAAACCTAAAATACATAAATACTGAAATATGGTATTTAATTAATATAAAATAATAAATATATTATATAGTATTATACTGAATCAAGGTAATTATAAAATTGGTTTGACACATCAAAGTCCTAAACAACCCATTAAAATGTATTTGTCATACTTACTCCTCATTTGTACTGTTTCGTAAATTTGAGGCTTGATATGGTTCTCTACTATTTAGGAATTCTTATACTGGCTTTTTACCTTGTAAGAGTTATGGTTGTTTGGGGATCCATCAGATTCGACACAGAATCACTAGTTTGTCTCTGATAGGATTTAGCTGACTCAGTGTTTCACATAAATGCAGAAATGAGAATAACCTGAGTATTATTATTTTGTTTGAGTAAATTATACTTTTGTTTAAATTTACAAATATTTCAAGACATATCGTTAAATATTATTAACCTAAACATCTATAATTACCTAACTCACTAGAATTTACTGAATTGATTATTATTAAAAATACTCAGATAAGCGCTAGAGGGTACTGCGACATGTTTTATATACAGCCCATTCAACATTTAATTATACAAAAATCCATATTGTTTTGAAGCAAATTCTCACTCTAACATAATGAAGTATTTCAATATAACTTAAAGCCATGCAGCTTGAATATCTTTATGATATTTACATACATTTTGAGTCGCTTTTTGATTTTTCTTAATCGTTAAAAATTGCTTGTAAGGTGTCGTAAGATCCTTATTTCACATAATTTATACCAAAGGAGTTTCGGATTATTAAATACTTATAAATCTAGCTTTAGTTATAAATAATTGATTATAGATTATTTAAGTTATTCTAAATCTGATTTGTTGTTTTACTTTCAGTTTATTTTAATTTTAAATACAAATTAAATCATTTTAGTTCTTAGATCTCCTTTACATGAATATTTTAAGTCACTGACTATTCACATAATTTGCTGTTTCCGTTCGTAGTACTTTTAAGTGTTACTTGACACCCACCTTTCACATTTCTTTATATCCAATTATTATCGATTTAATTTCTGAATGACTACTAAGGATTGGCAGTAGACTGAACTCGTAATATTTATTTAAATTCTAGCAGATATAATTGTTATAATATTTCTATTTGTATATCGACGTTCAAAATAGCATATTCCGAAATTTACATTTACGAACATTTGCAAATTAGAGCCTGGATCTGCAAGTTAGTTTAGTTCGTAGCCCTCTATTAGACTGTTCATGTCTCCATTACGGTCGAATACACCAAATAATGTATTTATACCTTCTGATAAATGTGTTTAGCTTATAGTTTACGTTGAAACAATGGTTATGAATTAGGACGATAATTAGTAAGAATAGTAGAAGTTCTTTTGACAAGTATATTAACGTGTAAGGTAGAAAACTGATTAAATAGCTGGCTTTACAAGTGTGGTGGACGTCGCGAGTCATAAGGTGTATATAAAATGTTGGAAAGCAACCGGGTCAGTCATTGAGGAGGGGACAGACTGCAGGGTTCTAAAAGATACCCACGACGCACTGGGGACGAGAAAACCTCCGACGATTTCAGAACAGACCATTGAAGTACGAAGATATTGTAAAGGTGAGCAAACTTTATGTGTAAAATCAACCTTTTAATTGTTGGAGACTAAGATAATGTAGAGTAACAATAGTTGGTATTATTCTGAGTTTATGGTTTGATAATGAAAATAGATTTGTTGTATTAATAAAAGTGAATTGTATTTAAAGAAATTGATAACAGGATATTTTACGAGAGAGAGAGAGAGAGAGAGAGAGAGAGAGAGAGAGAGAGAGAGAGAGAGAGAGAGAGAGAGAGAGAGAGAGAGAGAGAGAGAGAGAGAGAGAGAGAGAGAGAGAGAGAGAGAGAGAGAGAGAGAGAGAGAGAGAGAGAGAGAGAGAGAGAGAGAGAGAGAGAGAGAGAGAGAGAGAGAGAGAGAGAGAGAGAGAGAGAGAGAGAGAGAGAGAGAGAGAGAGAGAGAGAGAGAGAGAGAGAGAGAGAGAGAGGGGGAAGAGAGAGAGGGGAGGGAGAGGAGAGAGGGAGAGAGAGAGGGGGAGAGAGAGAGGGAGAGGGAGAGAGAGAGAGAGGGAGAGAGGAGAGAGAGAGAAAGGAGGGAGAGGGAGATTGATTGATTGATTGATTTGAGCCTTTATTCTGGGCGAAGTTAGGACCATCAGGTCCTCTTTCACTTAACCCATAGCCTACACAATTAATTTTACACATCATCTTTACAAAATCAATTACAATTAACTTACTTAAGTCTAAAAATAAAATAATTTAAATTTAACTATTTAAAAGAAAAGAACTAAGTACAAAGAACACACACACAAAGATAATAATAATAACAATAATGAAAAAAAATTACAACCAAGAAAAATCCTAAACTAATACAATTTCTTCCAGAGTACTGTACAATAAACTGTTCTAAATATAAACTATATTATACATACACGCGCACTTTTCATACATCATAAAGTAAATAAAACAAATTTCACTTC
>OY740776.1:36495114-36536838 GCA_963513935.1 Aphrophora alni
ATTGAAATTTTTAAAACTCTTTGGTTCCTTGGCCAAATTTACAAATTTCATTTTCTGTAATTATTGTGTTTACAACTCTCTCAGCTGATATACATTCTTTTCCTTAAAATATATATTTTCGTGTTGAATCCACGTCCAGTAATACAATTAGAGAAACCAATTAAATATCCTTTGTCTACAGTTGTTGACAAAGTGGAATTTTGTTCATTTAAATTAGTTTGCAAAACAGCTGATTTCTCAACAGTTTCACTTTGCCCACTACTTTGCACACTACTTTGCTCACACCGATTGACAACCGAAAAAAACGAAATTTATTTGAATTGATTTATATTATACAGGAAATGTCCCGTATGTAGGTTAGATTAATTCTGACATGTAAAATAACATAAATAAACAACGAAACAACGTTTTAAAGTCGAAAAAGGAAGTAATTATTCATGAAGATGGTTGACAGTGTATGTACACGGAGAGTATTTTTCGTTTGCCGAGTTTTGAAGTTGGCAATCCCGTTTCCTCAACAATACACCTAAGTTATTTGTAATATTCATAAATAACCTCAGTTTCGACTTGAGAACTTCTACTCAGTGTTGATGTGTTGTTTAGCACTACTGCTATATTTCGTGTAGTTAGTTTTCACATATGGACAGTTCAGAGGATGAAAACCTGTCAAATACCCCGCCTAAATTAGCGGAAAAAGCTAACAACGTTGTACTAAATCTCCTTCCTGTCAAATCAAGGAAAAAGTACGACCGCCAGTATGAACTGTTTTTATCACACAAATAACAACTGTAGACAAAGTATAATGTGCAATTCGTGAGCAAAGTGTCTTTTTTAAACTTGATAAAACTTTAACTCGGCAAGCCTCTTGCGTCAACATTTTCCTCTCGTTAAAAAAAAGTGCCACTTTGCTCACTAGTTGCACAAATAACTATTTTCTTTGGAGATGAAACACAATTCTTCCAAGCAAGTGCTTCGTGTTTGCGATGGAACGGGCATCGCGATTAATTTTTTATCTCGCCTACTTTCAGTTGACATTTATTCACTAAATCTAGTATCATGTTGGTTTTTATATAATTATCTTTACAATCTACACTTGTAATATCCGTCAATATTTTATTTCCCCTATAGTCGTCAATAATTTAAAACATAGTTTTACCTCATAGTTTATGTCGTAGAGTTTTACCACTTCCAAACAATGACGACAACATAGAACATAAAAAGGTAATTATGCATCGTAAGACATGAATCTAGTATCATGTTGGTATTTATATTATTATCCTTACAATGTACACGTGTAATATCCGATCACATTTTATTTTACCTATAGTCGTCAATTTTAAACATTATCGTTTAACCACTTCCAAACAATGACGACAACGTAGAACATAAAAAAGGTAATTGTGCATCATGAGACATGACTCAATAGAATATTTAGTCCAAAGTCAGTCACTCAAGTTAGTGATTGCGGTAAATTTAACTAAACGTCTTTGTCATGCGCATAAACCATTATATATAAATGTGGATACATCGACGCCCTTGTCCACTAATAGTCCCTAATGGTACTCTCAGAGCTGCATATATTACTGTCCAGTCAAATTGTGTTTACATCACTACCCTAAATTTTCAAAGCCGTATCTCTTTGGAAAAAATGTGTTGTCGTAAAACATGTTTGTTAATACTTTATTCAAATAAATTACAACTGATACTCAAGTAAATGTTTCGCATGAACTGAATTCTATTAAACCGCTCTCAAATGTTAAACTCTGTAGCTTTAACTGCGAGAAATTGTGACTGATAATAAACAATTGTTAATCTATTAATGATAAACCACATTTGTAGTTTTTACAACTTAATGATGACCAGTAAAAGTAGAAACCTGTAATTTTATTAATCTCATTTCTTATGGATTGCAACACTCTTTGATTTGTTTTACCTTTAATATACATTCATATATCGTGAATAGATGAATTCAAGTACTCTACGCGTTTATATTTATTTAAAATAAAACTAAAAAAAACTACACTATTTTAAACTACATATGCATAAACTATAATTGTGTAAAAACCTTTTCGTGAACTACAATCGAATAGACTCAACAAAAACTACACTAAATATTAATTGAAATGCATAATATGACGTTTATCCACCAAGACCGTACTCTAGCTCTAGAGTAACCAAGGAGCCCTTATCAGAAAGTGGACAATTTTGGATTTAAGATAGATCTGCTCAAAGTTAACGATGTAAATTGCACTTATATGAAATAATCTAAAATACACACAAACAAATAATCAATAATATAGTTTAATTGAAAATTTTCCATCATTTTTGTATATAAAAACCAATAGACGACGTTTCGAGAGCAGAAATCTACTCACGTTATCAATTGGAAATCTTATAGTATAAAATAGAAAAACACCAATATAGCCTAGTAGTCTAGAGCCTTTTTGGAAATTAAAGTTAAATTTATAACCTAAGGAAAGAACTCCTTATTGTAAGCCGAAAATTAGCCCTTAACTATCAAATTTAAGACTATACAGGGTGAGTCAGACCACCCGTGCAGTACTTATAGCTGTCTTACAAACTTACTTTAACACTTTTTCATTCTCATTTCCCCCTAATTTGGCTCCACTGATTCCAATGAAAATAATTTCAATTTTGAAAAATGCCCCAAAAGGGCCCTTTTTGGGGGGTAGGGGTGCTTTTTGAGGAATTTTGAAATGTAAACATGGGTTGTGTGATACATCATTTTAAAGGTCTAATTACCTTGAACATTTTGGCGCAATCAAAAGTTAATTATCTTTAACCGTATGTACAGGGTGTACCAAAACGTATTGAAATTGGACTTTAAAATAAAATACCGTGTTATCCTAACTACAATACGGAACAGCACCAGATTTTTGTCCAAGCTTATTATTGAGCTATTCTTTAAGAAAACGTGTGGTACGGGCATTTTTCACTGGATTTTGAATATTTTAAAAATGCTCAAAATTGAAGAATTTAAAAAAGCCTAAAACTCAAAATTCTTAAATAGCAACTTATAGCAAATGTTATATCAAGTAAAAGGTCTTTTAAAAACAAACATTTTTTGTATTTTATTTTTTTATCTATCTCTTACAGTTAAAAAATGGCAGTGGAGCCAAATTAGGGGGAAATGAGAATGAAAAAGTGTTAAAGTAAGTTTGTAAGACAGCTATAAGTACTGCACGGGTGGTCTGACTCACCCCGTATAAAACGTGACCTAATAACACCACAATACGTCATGCCTACACTACTCGAGGGACAGTAATCTACTGATTGCTAAGAGAAGCTTGTCTTTTGGGATAAACGACTTTTGTCTCCTTTTCCATTAGTTTAGTCCTCTATCGCGTCATGATTGGTATTTGTGGAATAAGCCCCAACATTTGAGCCTTAATTAAATGTAGAAGAATTTTTAATGCAGTTTATTAAACATAATTCATGATGACTTTATTTCACATGAGCACATGATTTTTTTTCCCAATAATTTTAAACCTTCAATTTCACAAAAACTATTCTGTATCCTTTTTAATAGGATAATATATAAATTATTTTCGCTGTGTTTATTAGTTGCTTTGTCGGTGCATAAAACTACTTCATCATAGTGAGCACGACTAGAGTCTAAGTTCAAAGGACATTTTGAACTCTTGGTAATTAAAACGTATAATAATAGTGTTAAGTATTTATTATTTTAATGGCTGTTTCCGGAGTGAGAGAAAGAGAGAGATATGTTAGGTTCGGTTAGGCTGTCGAAAGGCAAGTTATAGCCTGGTTGATAGCAGTAGGATTTATTGTAAGTTTCTTACTCTATAATCTTCAGTAGTTTAATAGGTATGAAGTAAAAACTTTAAGAAAATATATAGAGATAAGAAAAAAGAGAGAAAAAAAGGAATAACAGCATATATACAATAACTGGATGCAAAAAATGATGAACAGTAACGATTTTCAGTATTCAACCGATTTATCCATTAAAAAAATTAAATGAAATTTATATAAGTTCACATTTTTAAATGTTCACATTTTAAATACTACGTATTTCCTTATAAGACTATCTTTTTTTAAAATTTATTTTTTAAATAATAACAACATTTAAGTGATAGTGGATATCAAGAGTTGTTGAAACATTTACAATATAATCAGTATAATGACCTATAAACTTAGAATTTGCATCTACTTGAGGAACTCTTTTGAAAATTTCAATCATCCAATGTCAGATAACACAATTACTATTCAAATCTTCATTTCTGTCATGATGAAGTTTTCGCTTTTAAAGTAACAAAAACAAATGTAAACGTAATAATACAGGTTTTCAATGACGAAGTTCTTAGCTTTCATGTACAGACAAAAATTGGCACTGAGCTACAAGAAACATTATTTCAATGTAGCACAGACGTTACCATGGTTGAAGCATTTGTATCTCTTAATTCTTACTAATTGAAGATGACTGTTTAGTCATTGAAACGTAATCTTTATACAGGATATCCGAAAATTAATAGACCAAACTTCAGGATCTGATTGGCTAGAGCAAAACAAACAAGGTATCTCATATAACATATAGTACCATCTTGATTAGTTTTCCGTCTATCTGCCATTTTGTCTCTTAATGAAAAACGTTATAACTTTGAAAATAGATAGGATATTGAGTTCAGATTTTGTAGAGGGATTTTGAACGTTAGGTTTTACACATGTATCAACAACAAATATTTATTTTATTTATTTTTAAAATGACTGTCGATTAACAATTTTTAACTCTAAATATTTACAAAAACTAAAACTTTTCCTTTTAAAGACAAACAAAATGGTATTTTTACTGTATCTCGAAGGATAATGGCGTTATAGAGAAATAATTTAAAACACATTTTCTTGGTCTTTTTCCAGAACACCCAAGATTACGCTTAAATTTTTTTTTTTTTGAGTTATGAGAATTTTTAATAACAATAACAAAATCCAAGTATCTAAATTCAATTTCATAATTTTCTTTGTTGTAAACAATTTTCGGGTTTTGTTGATAATTCTATTATCCTTCGAGTTAGAGTTAAAATGTCAAAAAAGAAGTTTTTCATTAAAAAGGGAATTTTTTTAATTAAAAAAAAAATGTTTTTATGAAATTGACGATATACATCGTTAAACATTTAGAACGCTATCCACTTTAAAAATATATGAAATCTATTAGTTTTGATACTCTTGTAAAAGTTACATACACGAATGCATATACCAAATCTTAATTCAACATGGTAGCTATTTCCAAAATTAATTATAAATATTGTTTGTAAAAATAATTGGATTAACGGAAAACTAAGAAGGTAGAACCTATATAATATACATTTCTTATTTATATTTTCCTGCCCCATCAGTTCTTGAAGCTTATCCGTGGAATTTCTAGACACAATGTATAGATAAAGTCTCAATTGTGTAAAATTTTGTTTTCTTTCATTCGGTGAAAAAAAAAAAAAATAATAAAAAATAATAAAAAATAAAAAAAATAAAAAATTCAGTAAAATCATTGAATAAAAGATATTTATAAATTTGAAATAGATAAATTTATTTTTGAAATTCAAACTCTAATTGTTTCAAAGAAATAAATATTGCAATAGAAATAACTTCACTAATTGAGTTTTAGTTTTGAAGGGGGTATAATTTTAAAAACAATATTTTATGAATATTATTTTTCAATTGTCTCCAATTTGGTTGAATATTCAAAAAAGTTAACACATGTATTAATACGTTAATTTTGTAATTGTTACATACAACACAAGTGAGGGAATTTTTTAATTTGAGCAATTGTATACTAAAGTACCTGTGTACTCAGTTATTTTCAGAAGTAATTAGCAGCTTCAATATTTGCAAACCACCCTGTATACTTTAAGAGTAGTTCAACAAGTCAAGTCAAAATGTAAATTTTTATTTTGTGCGTAATGAAAGCAGCGCCTACCTCTGCAATGCAAATTAATTCCATTATATTTTATAATTTAAATACATACCGTAACTGGTAGTTAGATATTTCCATAGACAGGGTAGATTCCCCTGCACTAGCGAATGAAGGACAATTTGTATATATACATAGTTAAAACTCCTATAAGAATTAATTATGGATTGGTTAAATAACTGGGTAAGTACTATAATGGCTGTCTTCAAATTATTCAACTATATATTAGTGGTAAAATATTTGACGCTATAAGCGTATTTGAGGGCTAGTACTCAAAATGGTATTCTTTCTTTTTAAAATTTTTTATATCAATTTTATCTCTGTTAGGAATGTTATAATTAAAAATGAGTACATTTTTCCTCCTCTACCTGTTCGATCTCATTTTTGTTGACCCGTTTCGGATATACTCCATTCTCAAAACACTTTTTAGTACTGATCATCCTACATTTGGACTTGTTATTTAAAGCAACTCCTTTTCCCTCTATTCTTATTGGCAGAAAGAAGGGGGGAAGAGTGGGAGGAGCGAGTTGCTTTAAATAACGAGTCCAAGCGTTGGATGGTAAGTACTATTAACTGTTTTTAGAATGGAGTATATCCGAAACACAACAACAAATGAGAGATTAATGAAGCTGGGAATGGGGAATCAACGTACTCATTTTTAAAATTTGTTCTTCTTCTTCTTTTTTAAATGATTTAAGTCCAAATGATTTTTCGCATCTAAATAACAAATAAATAAATTCAACAATGACATCTATGCTGAATATATGTCCTCAAAGACTTGAATTGGTTTTATAAGACGAATCAGCTTCTTTGTATTGTTACAAATGTTTTGGATTTATAAAGCTAATGACACTGAAGATGTGTACTGTCATAGCATAAGAAAATAGATATACATATTATGTACTCAACACTATAAATATGCAATGTGTCCCATGAAGAGGTGCATGATTTTCAATTTCTATTAATTGTTTATATCAGAACCGATTCTTTTGGAACATTAAATACTTTTTAGTAAAGTTACAAAAATGTCGGTAACACAAAAAACAGCAGTTGAAATAAAATACTGCTTTTGTTACGTTTAGAAAAAAAACTTTTATTGCTACATCCATAATTTAATAAAAAACACAATTTGTTAAAAAAAAAACTAAAAACTAATTATTTATTTTAAAAACCATTTATAAAATATATACTCGAACTTAAACCCATCCACAGTGAACCAGGAAAGCATCGCCTAACAAATGACTCGTTCGCCCTTCTAAAGTAATTGTGGGATCGGAATAAGTTCCTCTTGGATAACGCTTTTCAATTCCTCATCATTGTTAGAACTATTCGTGTACAGTTGCTTCTTTAAATAGTCCCATTAGAAAAATAACACGCATTTAAATCAGAAGACCGTAGTGGGAGATCTATGAACCAATTCAATGCCCTTGAAGATTGTTATATAGTAATTGATTGACTGAATTTGCATAGTGGAGCGAAGCAACATGTTGTTGAAAAATAGTTTCGTCCATTTCCCAAATCGTAAACTGAGTCAGTACTTGTTGATTTAAAACTTGTTTATACATATTTCCAGTCATGGTGCTGAAATGTCATAACTCAGCATGCCATTAGCTGTCAGAGTCGCCCAGACATAATTCTTTTTGATTTTAGACATTTTCTATAAACAACGTGACTGTTTTGGGTGTTGTAATAATTATAGTTATGTCTATTTACAATACCATTGTGGTAAAAAGTTGACCTGTCTGAGAAAACACAACGAGTAATCCAATCGGGATCAGTCTCATGAAGCTCAATGATACGGGAACGAAATTTCCACTCTTCTGTCCGGATCACCTTCAAGATCAGATGGACTCAGAAGTTTTTGTAAAATTTTTGTTTGTTTTTTTACGATTCCCTGCACTGAAGATTTGATAACTCCAGTTTCAGGCTTTAATTTTCTAAGTAATTTTGGTTTACCTGGAAAATGGAGTAATGAAGTGCATACCACTTCTTCTTTTTCCTTATAAAGAGATAGAATGTAATTTTTCACTGGACTGTCCGTTTCCAAAATCAAGCGATTAATGGAAACCAATATGATATTCTACAATTGATTCTGCAACGTTATTAAAAACAATGTCCTACACAAAACACTTTATTTTTGGTTTAACTGTAAAAACTGTATTGCGACTGCAATGGAAAATATAATCGTACTCAAAAGAATTAGGTTATGTTATGTGATTGATGTTTATTTTCAATACAACAGCTGTGTGCAATTTGAATCGAAATCGATTAAACCAGCAATAGTAAATGCGCAGAAGTTTTATTTTTTGTGTTGTCGCCATCTTGTTTCTATACACACCACTGGGTTGAAATTATCAAACAACATTTTTGGTAACTGTATTAAAAATTATCAAAAGTTTCAAATGAATCGGTTTGAGGAATAAGGAATTGATAGAAAAATGAATGTGTGTACCTCTCCATGGGACAATGTACATCAAAACTAGACAACTGAGTTTTTGATATATCTAATAATAGAGAGACACATATTCTACTTAAATAGGAAAACTTTTAAACGTTGAAACTGCTTCTATGTTGAATACCGCGCCATAAATGCACGATCAACGTTTCTGAGTTTAAAAATACGTTTAGGTTTTTATATATCTAATGTTTAAATACATCTAATGTGTTTATTATTATATACTACATTAATATTAAAATAATAATAATAACAACATTTGGATTCTACTTATTCACTGTGATGAATAACTATAGACTAACAACTGGGAATAGCTTTTTATTTACAACATTACTTTGTTAATAATAAGCTGTTGTGCGATATAGTTTTTTAACCAGCTGGAGGAAGGTCAATTAAGATTTGGAATTTTTATCAAAGTTTTGTACGCATTAAACAGCTGTTTCTTTAACATTGTTGTCTGTCATACATTGTTGTCTTGGGTTGTTGTAAACAATTATCAAAAAAGAATTATTGTTATCAGATGTTTGTTAATAACTGAGTTAGCTTTTAGAGTAAAGAAAAATATATATTTTTGTTTGTGATTAAAAAAAGAAAATTTTTACCTGTCTTAAATATTTTGTAATGTTAACGATTTTTCAGATATTCGACGTGAAATATAGGCCTCCATTTTGAAATGATTACAGTAAACGATTTGATTAATTTTCTCAAATTCGGTGTTTACAGTACAACTAATATAAAGTAG
This sequence comes from Aphrophora alni, assembly GCA_963513935.1. Classification (NCBI taxonomy): domain Eukaryota; kingdom Metazoa; phylum Arthropoda; class Insecta; order Hemiptera; family Aphrophoridae; genus Aphrophora; species Aphrophora alni. The sequence goes on from OY740776.1 coordinate 36,504,253, forward strand.
TGCAACTAATTTCAACTATATATTACTTACCGTTAAAAAGATAGATATTTATTTGTTAAAAAACGTAACTAAAAATTTTATGAAAAATATGCACATAAACTTATTCATTTGTTTTTATCTGAGGAAGAAGATACTGAAGTTTTGGAACGATATTTGAAAACACTGCATATATGTTGTTACAAATGTAGCTCTAGTTTGTGTGATGCGATTTGTGTGATGAAGTTTATGTGATGCAATTTGTGTGATGCAGTTTATGTGATGCAATTTGTGTGATGCAGTTTATGTGATGCAGTTTGTGTGATGCAATTTGAGTGATGCACATTGAGTAATTTAAATAAATTTACTTATTGTAAACAATTTTTTAGGACTATATTTTGTTTAGTGTTTAGTGTAGTTGATCTCTGATAGTTTATGAAAGTGTACTATAATAATTTTATCATACATGAACGGTCTTAGCAAAACGGTTTTTAGAAAGAGTTAAATTTTCAAACGTCATCAAAGTTTGACACAATCACAAAGTCACTGGACAGTAATGTATACGGCTCTGAGAGAGCCATTGGGGAATATTAGTGGACATGCGACTCGGTGTTTGGACTATTCAATATGATGGTTTATTTACATGACAGCAATGTTTATGTAAATTGGTTTTATGCACCAAATAGTACGATCGGCCTAACATTTTGTAGGTTAAACATTGCAACTTGTAGCATGCTACATGAGGCTTAAGTGTTTACTCTGTAGCATGCTACAAATGTAAGTTATTGATCATGTTGCAAGTTGTTTCTGAGTGAAAAATACTGTTTCGTATTGTTGAAGTCCGTCAGTTGGGCAGTTCAAACGTTTTTATGTGTCTGTGTGTGTTTTATTTAATAAGAATTTTATTTGTTGGTAATCAAACCTTTCGTTCATTTGGTCGTGAGCATTACATACATTTTTATTATGTTTACTTGTTATGCCTTGACGATGGCTGTTGAAAACCTCCGAAACCAGTAGTCACCTATCTCAATTTAATACTTTCGACGGCTTAAGGTATCTAACCTCGTTTATAAAAATATAAAAACGTAATTATGGCTAACAATTATTGTCTTTCTTTTTAAAAAAATGTAGGAAAAGTGAAGTCTTGTGGAAATCAAGAATATGAAACAACGAATCTGATTCTGTAATTAGCTAAAAACGTGAGTCGACTTCAAGACTTTCTTAAACTTTGTTTTAAAAAAAATCTACAATCTGAGTTAATTGCGAATACAAAACGCATATTATGAAAGAGAGTGGGAGGTCTCTAAAGAAAAAAAAACGTATACAAACATCGCACAAACAATCACACACTCGTTCAATACCCAAAATGTTAAATAACAAAACTATACGTTCATAACAATGTTAGTATAAAAGGGAAAAAGAGCAATGATGCCGTGTTATGTTAGGTTAGGTTAGGTTAGGTGTTGTAGGTTATTTGTAACACTATTTATTTAAATAAGTTATTACTGTCAGTAAAAAACAAAAATTTAACAAGGATTCCGTGTTAGGTTAAGTTATGTTATATTAGATTAGGTTAAGGACGGGTTCTGTTAGGTTAGGTTAGGTTACGCTAGGTTAAGCTAGGTTAGGTTAGGTTACGCTAGGTTAGGTTAGGTTATTTTAAACGCTATATATTTAAATAAGATCTAAACTTGCTTCACTTGTGTAATATACTTCTTTTGTTTATAAATATTATAAATTTGGAATCAAGTTTATATGGTGGTTGTCAAGATTTGTTTTCTTTTTACCAATTCTATCTTAATTTCAATTATTGTAATAAACACTGGTGTGAGTAAATAATCTTCACATTACACATGAAATCTGTAGAAGAAATTTTGGCCCATTATTTTATCTTTACATCAGAATTCAGTATTTAAAAAAAAAAAAAAAAGATGTTGACATTATCATTCCTTTTGTATAGTTCATTAGTGGCTACAACTAAGTAAAATTTAATAAAGACATGTGAAAACAAATTTGCTTAAATCTTAAATTAGTGTTTCCTTCTTATGCTAGCTAAATAAATATATCTTGAAAGGTTTTTGAACTAAGTGACTCCTAAATTTTAAATGTTCATTTCAAAAATAAAATACTGAAAAGAAAAGCCACAATTATAAAAAGAGAAGTTTTTAGTTTTAAAAGTGTTGATATGTTAGGAATGAATTTAGATACTTTTAATTGTAAATTTTAAGCGTCCAATGACTTTTACCCCCTCCCCCCACACGGTTCTTTGAAACTTTTCTCTTATTTCTGCCTTAATAAAAAGTAAATAACCTAAAGTGAAGACTTTTATGTCCTCGAATACTCTAATAGTGTCACGAGAGTAAGAATTGGCCAAGAGAGACCTGATAGAAAAGATTAATGACAGGCATCTAACACAAGACTAATTGAAAAAAGGTAGAACTAGCTAGGTCTCCTCGGGATTGTCACTCCCACACTCTGTATAGTAAGATCTTGATGGCATTGTTCCTAATGAATCGAAATTTACAAACTAGAAGTAACCAACCCTTAACTTCAACTGAAATCCATTACCATTTATTTATTTCACTGTTTGTATTCTATAAGATACGTTCTTATTATTAGGTGTAACATATCTTTGTAAACGAGAAATTTTATAGAATAATAATCGATTAAAACACCAAAATCATAAAAAATATGTGTATGCTTGTATTCCTTTATTTAATTGAAAAAAAAAAGTTCCATGATATGACCAAATACAAATTTTGATTTAAATCTATCCACAAATTTGGTTTGTAGACCACCTCAAAAACGGTAGATAGACACCATTTTTAAAAAAATGTTTGCAATCATTAAATTTCCAAAGGGATATATCTGGGTAACCGTCCACATTTCTTTTATACCTGTTGTATAACTTTTTCTAAGCGAAGTAAATGTGAGAAATTAATGATCATACTTGGTGTGCAGTTCATACTTGCTCTGTTAAGTGCACCAAGATATATGTACTCAGAATATCTATCCCTTTGATATATTTGTAATTTACGATAAAAAGAGAGAAGAAAAATTAAAAATGTTTGTCACTTGTAATTATTTTGAAAGTTAAATATATATTCGTCGATAAAATTTTTGAATGACCGTCATTTTTTAAATATACGAAATAAGTTATATGATTTTTAGTACTTGATTGATACCAAATATGAACTCAATATCCTTTCTATTTCAAAAACTGTAACTTTTTTGTGTAAAAACATTAAAATGGTGGATAGACGAAAAACTATATATGTAATAAAGCATTTTTTGTTTCTTTTGTCTACCCAATCAGTTCCAGAAGTTTGTTGGAGTAATATCTGGACACACTGTATAATTGGTTTTGAAGATAGGTGAGTAAATAGGTTTGTGCCTCCAAAAATGATCCACAATATCTTATGAGAGTTGATTTATACTCTCGAAACGTCGTTAATTAGTATATATATATATATATATATATTACTAATATATATAACCAATAATATATATAACCAATAATATATATAACCAATATTAGTAATATTGGCTAACCTACAATTTATAAACACGCTAAATATTTAGTTCATCTCACAACACATTAATTTAAAAAAAAAAAATGCAAATAATGAAAGCAGTGTCTACTCCTAATGATACAAAATTATGTTAAAATATTTAAATGATAATCTTTTATGACCAAAGGAGATTTAATATTCCCACAATCCGGGCAGATTCCCCAACTCCAACGTTGCAACTGAGTGTACTTGATGTGCACGCATAGTTACAGATTCCATTAAAACTGTAAATTCGTGAGTTTACATAACTGGGTAAGTACCTTAATGGTACTCATCAACTTGTTCAAGTGGTAAAACCTTTCACTGTGTTTTAAACTACGGAACCAGGGTTAGTATTGACTTTGTGTGAAACACTACACCAATGCTACCTCAGTATTGGTTCTGTATTAACTGTAATGTCTCGGAGACTTTCACAGGTTTTATACGACAAAAAGTCTTCTCCGTATTGTTTTAATAGGTTACGTAATCAGTCTTGAATGATTATATTGAATAAGAAATTAATTTCGTTGTAGTAACATTGATTTATTTTTTGTAAAATATAATATTGTAAAAGTACTTAGATTGTTCAGGATAATTCCAAGACCTCGGGATATGGCTCCATGAGTGAAAATGAGAAAAAAAAGTCACACTGAACACGGTATTTAGGGGATTAATTTTGCGTAGGTTCGTGTTAACTTTACATAGAATTTAAAAGTAATCTAAAAGTTTCATTTTTTATGACAAATAAAATGTATTGTAGGCTAATTATCCAATAGCTTAAGGAATAATCGAATTAGTGTCAAAAAACTGAATATTTAAATTTGTTTATAATTGTTTACAACAACCAAAAGGAGCCTAAAACTAAATTTTTTTACAATTTTTATGTATTTTTTTAAAGAACTATATATAATGATTGCTTACTTCACAAGCTAGTCTCCATTTTTTATTTTATAAAAAAAATATATATATATATTTTAAGAATGTTTTTTATTATAATGAAATGAAATATTTCTCGATTGTTGGTAACATATACGTATAATTATTTAAAACTAATCAACATAATCTGTTCATCCATTTCAAGATAGCTACCATTACATTTTTTTTTATAAATTCAATAGACTAGAACTTTTGAACTAGTAAAGAAAATTATTATAACACATTTTCCGAAATTTTTAATAATGGTAACTTAAAGAGGACACAATTCTGAATTCTCCGTTCAATCTGTTTGAAACAAAAGTTCATGTTATTACTACTAAAAAACATCATAATTCAAAATTATTTTGGTTTTCGGTTAATTATGGACTATTAACAAAGAAAAAAAGTTTAGAGTTTTTTTTTTACAGTAACTTAGTTATATTTTAACCTACTGAAAAATTACAAATCTCATTTTGCTTATCAATAACAATTATAACATTTTGGTCGCTTGTAGTTTTTTAATAAAGTTAATTATATTTTATATACTTCGCATTCAAGTTAAAACATACAATACAAAATAAAACATTGGAATCATTTTTATCTCTGCTATGAATGCTATAATTAAAATGTATGCATTGTTCCACCTTTCCCAGCTTCTTTAATCTCACGTTTGTTGACGCGTTTCAGATATACTCCATTATCAAAACTCTTAAAAATGCTACAAGTTTATTAAGTTAGAGTACTATTCAGTGGTTTGAGAATGGTGTATATCCGAAACGCGTCAACAAACGTGAAATTAACGAAGCTGGGAATGGCGGAACAATGTATGCATTTTAATTAATAAATACAAAACAAAGTCCTGGGTTTTCTCTAAATTGATAAATATATATAAAAAAACTATTTATCTCAAATTTAGATTCGATGTATTTATTTACATAAATACAATTTTTGTAAAAAAAAAAAAAAAAAAAAAAAAAACAAACTATCGAACAGAAGTAAAACAAAACAGTTTAATATATATCTTCATTGGAACTTTTTCACGTAAATAGTCATTCAGGAACATTGTTTAAAACCACCCTGTATAATTGAAATTTACATGAATTAGCTGTGAGTATTAATTTGTATGAGAATAGTTTAAGTAATTACAAGGTCTCATAAAATTATTTTAAAATGTGAACAGCGTTTTAATAACAGCGTCGCAATCCTCCGTTATACATCAGCTACAACAAACAAATTACAAACTACAAATATTGTTAGTTATAATGTATTTTTTTTACTGATTTATGACGACAATGTCGTTGAAACATGTTTAATAATTTTAGAAAAAATTATGTTTATAAACTATATTTAGATAAAATATATTTTCTAATTCTATATACACATAAGTTATAATTATCTAATATTATCACTAATTTTGTTCTCTTTATTATGATGAGGGTTTTAAGTAGAGTTGTATTTGTATTTGTTTGTGTATTCTAGTTATTTTGAATTAGGGCAGGTTAATCCATTCGAGGGTAGTTAATTAATAGCGAAATAGGTTACTATAATATACGATAGTTTACTGTAGTTTAAAGTGTTTGAAGCTTTTGTCTATTTAAAATAATATTGGCAAATCCAACGGTTTTTAGAGAGAAACAATTTCAAGGCTCATTAGGGTTGTGTTACAAACACCGATAGTAAAATATGCTGCTATAACCATTACTAGACACGACAATGTCTGTATGCACAATTCTATGTAATGGTTTATTTGCATGAGAGAGATGACTATGTGAATTAGCAGTGACAACCAACTGGGATAAAATTTTGTGGTCTAAATATTGCATTGTGCAAATTGTATCATCTGTCGCGACTCTCAATGTTTACATTGTGGCTACAATTCTGACTTTGGATGTTGTTGGTTCCGTTAGATTACTGTTGATTCACAATAAGTAGTCTATATACAAGGTGTCCCGAAAATCCGCGGTTATACGTCGAGTGGTTGTTTCTTAAGTAAAATGTTCCAACAAACATAGTAAAATACGCTTTGTTTTCTGTCTGGCCGCCATTTTGTGTTTATAAAATATAAATTGATATCTTGAGAAATGTTAAAGACCCCTTTTTGAAATTTGGTATACATGTATCTGACACAGTTAAAAAAAATCCTTTTTTTAACCACTTACAGACATTTTGTTTTTTACTAAATAATTTATATCTCTAGAAGGGCTTAATCGATTTAGTTAACATTTTGCACGATACTAATAAATATAAATTACTACTTTGAAAAAATAATCAACATGTTAAAATAATAAATTTAAAAATGATGACCATTTTAAATATTTCAAACGAAAATAACTTATTTCTAGTTAATATCATTTAAAATATTTAAATGGAGTCCATTTTAAAACAAATTATTGGTATAAGTCAAGTATATTTATTTTTTTGAAACTTTTCTTTACTTTTATAACTACTGTGAAAATGTTTAACTCAATCGATTAAGCCCTTCTAGAGATATAAATAATTTAGTTTAAAAAGGGAAATAGCTAGTAAAAGAAGCATTCCAAGTCATATGTTTATAAAGAAATATAGAAGTAAGAACTATAACCTATGGTAAGAACTTTAAACCTACCATAACCTAAAACTATACCTATACATTTCTTACCTAAGGTTATTTTAGGTATAATATTTTAAGTTTCTACTAGGCTTAGGTTATGTTATGTATAATGTTCTTCTTGTTGTGTTAGAAATAAAAAAAGATACTAATATTAAAGATATATGATCGCAAAAACAACTGTATTCTATTGAGGAATACTTTGAGTTGAAGTAATGAAATAGAATAAATGATATTGCTGTAGTTGTCTAATATAAATATACATGATGTTAGTTTGTTGTGAAAATTGATTTTGTATTGACGCCATTTAAGTTGTAGTGCTAAAATGATATGAATAAAGTTTATTTAAAAATATATAATAAAAATAGATATTTATTTAGTTATTAGCAGATAAAAAAGAAATATTAGTATGATCTATTTAAAGCTATGTTTAAATTAATGGAGGTCTGAATCGCACAAATATACAATTGATAATTAATATGGCAGCCATATTTGACATATTTTAAAATTTCAGAAAATTTATTCCTTTAAATGTTTTTAATATTTTTTAGGAATAACCTGTTTATTTTAATACATTTTATTTATTTTAAAGTTAGTTTTTTTCCCTTCATATTGGGCCACTATATTGGATCGTCCGGCCTTGAATTTGTTCCAGAAAATTAAAATATAGTCTATTTTACCTTAAAAGTACTTATCAGAAAAAATCAAAACTTTTCTGCATAAATTTAAGAATTTTTTTAATTTTTAATCATTGTTTAGCAATTTATAACCTTTAAATATATTCCGCCATTTTGCAGGACAATTTGGATATCAGATTCGCAATTAGCGACCTCAACCCCCCCCCACCCAGTAAAAAGATTCTTATAAATTGCATTAGTACAAAAAAGTTTTATTAAGTTTTAAATTAAAAAAAGGCCATTATGGCTAAGCTAAATAATTTTGGTTGGAATAATTTAAAAATCGTCTTTCTTACATTTCTTTTGGAAAATTAATAACGAACAAAAAAAAACTAATTGGTTGCGAAAAACAAGTGATCTAGATATTAAAAAAAAAAAATAATAATAAAAAAAAAAAAAATAATAATAATAAATGCGATTCCTGCCATTGCGCTACTGTCAAAGTTAAAAGAAAAGTTATTCTTTACTGTAATTTCCCATAGTTTTCAATTTTGCAGATTAATTTGGCTTACATTTTACCAAACGTAAACAAAATATATGAAGCCTATTAGAATAGCGTAACATGTGCAAATTCGGACTAGAATCTGTAAAATATTTGACGGATCAACAAACCAAACTGATGAGATAGCTGCATGAAAACCTTACCAAGTATAATCACCACTAATTTTAAAATAACAATGTATTTATTTGTATCAAATTATAACTACAGGTGCTACAAAAGACTACTTAGCACATATATAATTTATTTTCACTTTTTTATAATTCACATTGGCGTAGTAAATAAGTTAAATTTCAATAATCAAAGTAAAAATTACATCAGATTTTTGTATAATTAAAAGTTACGCTTGTTTTTAATTACGTCATTGAGCCATAAAACCGTGACGTCAGAGTTATTTCATCCCACGTCCTGCTGTTATCTTATAATTAAAATATCTCGCCATTTAATTATTTGAGACGTGTTGAAATTGCTTTCGTTTGCATTTAGGGCAGTTGAGAAGTTTTTATGTAATATTCAGCAGTTTTCACAACAGCATTTTCAAATGAAATTTTATATTATATCAGTCAGTTGATTATATTTGTTTTGGAAACATGGGAAGTGTCTTTAAGGCGCCGAATAGGCAATATACATACACAAATCGTGTGTAGTTTGATTATTTTGATGTTTAGCTATAACCCTATAAATGATGTTTGATTGATTTCGGAAATCCTTTACATTGAAAATTAACTATAATAACTGTCCACATATTGTAAAATTGATAAATACACTGGGCCTCAATTTACCTCACTAACGAATTTGACCTCATTACGTAATGCAAATACACGCTCGGGTAATATTTGTTTTCGTGTATTGGCAGAACTGATCTATTTACTAACTGCAATTGATTAACAATTCCAGAATTAAAAGAGATGCTACGTTTCCAGTACCTGAATATCAATATTGGTTTTCTGCAGATTATAATAAAACTCATATATTCGCAGAAGTTTGTATATTTACAATGTGATTGTAATGATACAGTCTCACGGTCCTCGCGTTTTTGGTAATAATCGGAGAAAATATAAAAAAAATTGTGTTAACAGATGTTTTAATTTTTCTTAGAAAAATTTGGAATCATCAAAAAATCAGTTTGAAAGTCCTTTGAGTCCAAAAACGACTCTCTGTCGTATATGCTGTGTTCTACAGCATAAATACATAGACCGATTTTAATCAAGTAGCTGTGAAAAGGAAACAATCAAAATTAACATTTTCTCATAAACGGCTCAAACGATTTCTATAAAGTTTCCCTCAAAAATAAAATCGGCAAAAGAACCACAATATCTAGCCGTTAGAAGAGTATATAAGATGTAAATTCTTGAAATTGGGTCACTAGAAATGTTTTTCCTTTTGTTGTATAAGGGCGAAATACATCTTGGTCATCAACGCTTTTTAAAAAAAGGAAAAAATTAAATAAATACCCTAGCTCTCGAATACTCTAATTGCGTATAAGTCGAAAAAGAACAAGTGTTGGTCAAGAGAGGCGTCATAGGAAAGATGAAAGAGATAAATCTAACCCAAGACTACATGAACAAATAGTAGATTCAGCTAGAGTGTCTCGGGATCATCAAAAGATGAGCCCTGAAGTTGGAGAAACTTATTGACAATCTCTCCAAAAATGTAGATTTTCTGTTAAAAATTCAATTGTTGATGTGACTCATCACGTAAATTTCTCGAAACTACTTTACGTATGAGAAAGCAAAAAATCTACACTACATTCTTGTGTTTAGTTTTAAGATTTTAGCTTCCTAACTTTTACTTTAGTATTGTTCCTTTTTAAAGAGAGGATGTCCTGAGAAACTTTCTATGCTGTGAAGTTCTTCGTGGAACACTGTTTATCAAACGAAAAAAAGTAAACTTTTACAAAGAATTCAATTTAATTGCCTGTATTTCTGTTCGATACAAATTTTTCAGTCTATTTTAAACTAACTTCCCGATGAGCTCTGACTTGACACTTTAGAAATAGCTCAGAACTGGGTGACATTGCAATATGAAACTCAGGTTCTTGACTTTCCATCAATTGATGCTGTGGTAAGAAAGCAGTTAAAGTTCTCGTATTGACTAGTGTATCGGCACGACTTGTTGGTGGAAAAACGCTGCACATATTATTTAATTTACTAGTAGAGAAAATGGAAAAAAATTGTAGGAAATTTGGCACCACTCATTGGGAACTATTTGAAAGTTTTGCGAAATCAGTGGAAGGATATAGAAATTATGTTTATCTATGAGGTTTTCGTGGTTCCATACGAATTGTTTTGCATGATCGATTCTAGATTGCGATAACTGAAAAAGAAGGAAATAAACCATTGGGTGGTTAAACATTACGGTTTTGGGAGATTTCTTTATCTCATCAAGATGTTTAAAATTGATTGCAAAAATTTCACACACACACACACACACACACACACACACACACACACACACACACACACACACACACACACACACACACACACACACACACACACACACACAAGACTAACAAGTAGAAAATAATTATTTAAATATTTATATATTTTTTACAAACCATTTTTATAAAACGTCCACAAAGTATAAAATAATTTCTCGTAGCTACATTTATAACCCCAATCATATTCCTAACCCCATACATAATTTCTTGAAAATTTGTGAATATATAATATTAAAGAGTGTAAGGAGCAACTGTAGTTTTCGTTGGTAAACTCTCAAAATTCATAAATGAGTTCAAGTACCTCCTAAATCAACAGTTGGAGATAATCTTCAATTATCTATTTCATGGGCACAACTTTTTTTTCTATTTAAATCTTACCAGTATTTTCATAGGTATTCAATATTCACAATCGCAAATTTTCAGGTCCCTATGTATTGGGTTATAAAACTGTATGGGTTAAGAGAAATTATTTTATACTTCTAAGTCCGTTTAAAATCATAGATTACAAATTTTTTATTCAAATAATTATTTACTTATTGTAGTACATAGGGATTTTTTGATTATTTAATAGTAGTCAAATAAAGTCCCTCTTGCAAATATGAAAGGACAAACAATGATGTGTACCCTACTAATAGCTTTTATGGGTAAAGGGGTGAAAGTAAACACCCTTGAAGAAGATAATTTAATTTGTGGCAAGACAGGGTTGTGAAGAGAGGGTTTGAAATGTCTCAAGCAATGAGCTCTTCTTTCTAACTTATATATACATACTACAGAGAAAGTTATTGATGGGAAAAAAATCGATATCGAGAGTTTTGTTGATAATATCTATTTTGAGGTATTGTGATTAACGATTTTATTTTTATTTTATTTATTTATTTTTTTAATTACGCCTCTCAGTTTGTTGCCTGTGAGAAGTCAAAGAGTTGCCTGTGAGTTTTAGTCCAGAGGTGCAGGGATGTGAATTGTGATGTTTTTTGCTGCCTGATTGATTACCGGAAGGCTTTTGACCGGGTAAAACATGAGAAGATGGTTGAAATAATGAGGAAAACAGGCATTGATGACAAGGACCTAAGAATAATCATAAACCTGTACTGGGGTCAATCTGCAAAGATGAGGGTGGATAGAGAAACAACAGAAGAGATAAAGATAAGAAGAGGAGTCCGACAGGGATGTGTCTTGTCACCATTATTGTTTAACTGCTATTCCGAACAGATCTTTAGAGAGGCATTGGATGGTGAGAAGGAGGATGGAATACCAATACAAGGTCAGAGACTTAACAATATAAGGTATGCGGATGACACCATAGTGTTTGCTGATAGTGAAGAAGGGCTACAGCGTCTAGTGAGCAAAATAGCAGCAGTTAGTACCAAATATGGCCTTGATATCAACAGTCAAAAGACAAAATTCATGATGATCTCCAAACACCGAAACGACAATGCCCGAATATTTATCAATGATCAGCAGTTGGAACGAGTGGAGCACACAATGTACCTGGGAACAATAATAAATGGAGAGTGGGACATGACACAAGAGATTAAGTCACGCATATCCAGAGCAACAGATGCCTTCAATAAAATGAACAAAGTTTTCAAGAGCCATGATGTTACCATTGAAACAAAAATGAGACTTTTGAGGTGTTACGTATTTTCTATTTTTCTGTATGGAGCAGAGTCATGGACAGTAAACAAGAGCATGATTAAAAGGATTGAAGCTTTTGAACTATGGTTGTACCGGAGAATGCTCAAAATATCACGGACAGAGCATGTAACAAATGAAGAAGTTCTAAGACGGATGAAGAAATCCAGAGAGATTTTGGACACCATTAAGATCCGTAAGCTACAATACTTTGGACACATCATGAGAAATGAGTCCAGATACTCTCTGCTGCAGCTCATCATGCAGGGAAAAATAGATGGAAGGAGAGGACCAGGAAGACGAAGAATATCCTGGTTGCATAACCTTAGGGAATGGACCGGAAAAACATCTGTTGAACTTTTCCGAATTGCTGTCAACAGAGTCAAACTTACCCTGCTGGTCGCCAACGTCCGAAACGGATAGCGCACTATAAGAAGAAGAAGAGAAGTCAAACGCGATCGTAAATAGGTTTGGTGTATGAGCTTCAAATTACGGTTTTATCAATCGCCTGTTTAATGTCGCGTAAAGGCCATCTTATAAATATTTTATTTTTGTTATTATCGGGAGAAAAAAAATCAAAAGTTGAGCTGTTGTAAACACACAATTTCTCAAATAGGTCTCTACCGATTCGAAAATATTTTATTCAAATATTATTCATAATTATTTTAGATATTTTTCAAAGTTTTAAGAAATAGAACAATGTCGTTTATGAGTAATTTACAAAATATAAAATTAAATTTATAGCAGGAATGTTTAACGTTGATTTGATCAAATACGATTTTCGCCAATCAAAATTATATTACAAAAATGAAAGACGTTTATGACTTATGTGTTTACATAAATATAGTTTAATTATTTTTTTTTTAATTTAAGACTGCACTTATAATCAGATTTCTTCTTTTAACTCATATCTATTGAACTAATATTACTGGCGCTGAATAATAGCGGAAATTTGCAGTGCCATGTGCCGCCCTGTAATTTGTATTTAATTTTTGCAAAATAGAAGTATACACTACCCTTACAAATTACAAGTAAAAGCCACGTTTTATAAATTACAATGAATTACTATTCTTACAAATTACAAGCAATTACCACCCTCACTAATTATAAGTTACTACTAAACTTACAAATTACATTTAATTACTAAATTTCGAAACTACAAGTAAATACTACATTTACCAATTACAAATAACTACTCAACCTAAAAATTACAATTAATTACTATTCTAAGAAATGAGAAGTAATTACTTCTAATTGTAACTAATTTCGACCTCTCCAAATACTAGTAATTCACATAGTTGAAAATATAATAATTACTACCCTTACGCATTACAAGTAACTACAAAACTTTCAAATTACAATAATTTACTACCCTTAGAATTTACAAGCAATTAATTGTAAATAGTAAGTAATATATATATTACCCTTAACATACAAATAATTATTTGTAAGTGTAAATAATTCCAATCTCTACTAATTACAATACCTAAGACCGTTACAAATTACAATTAATTACTACCTTTCCAAATTACATGTAATTACCACCTTTACAAGTTGCAAGTAACTACTACACTTAAGTATTACAATTAATTATTACCCTTAGAAATGATAATTAATTACTTGTTATTGTAAGTATTTTTGATCCATGCAAATTACAAGCAATTAATACTCTTAAAATTAAAAATTAATTACTACCTTTACATAGTACAATTATCTAACATAACCTTACGAATTACTAATAATTACCTCACTTACAAAATACAAGAGTAATAGTATATTACTCTTGTTTTAGTAAAGTAACTACAATATTCTCTTACGTATGTATATACATTGAATAGCATCTGTTACAATAACATTATTTCTGTACATGTACATCTGATAAATAATAGGCAAAGTTATTCCATTTTTGAAGGAACTACCTTACCAACGCACAAAGCCAAAACTTTGGAGGATGGATATTATTTAAAACTGAGATACCATTGTTCCCGAGAAGCTCGAATGACAATTTTGCTACCTTCCGGATGGCAAATTCATTTATTTGGTCCTCATTGGAATCTCCAGTGTACTCTACAGTACTTATTTTAAAAATTTAAATTTTTATTCAAAGTTGTTAATTTTTAGTGTAGTTGTGCGAAGTTATATCAACTGATTTTTTATATTAGTTATGTAAAGTCTTTATTTATATATAAACCAACATAAAGAATTAATAAAATTTTAACAATGTTTTTAGAAATGTTTGTAGTATAGACTAACTATGCATAATGTCTGCAGAAGAGTAGTAGTGAACTGCCTGCCGGTTACGCCAACTCTGCTGCCTCTTACTCTATTAGATTTTGTCACGTAGGCTCAGTTCAACGTATGATTAAAGAATTGTTTTACTAAAGAAATCCGTCAATAAGTTCAAAGTTGACGTCGCATTTACTAATTTTAAAATTTAAATATTTACAAAATCCTAATTTGTTTTTAATGTCCCTTTTTGTGTGCAACTTTAAAATATTCATCCGTTGAAATTAAGCTTTATTCTGATAAAAACACCACAGAATGTAACTTAAATAAATGGTGTAAAAACAAATCACAAACTGTCCTATCAATCTTGAAAACCAAATAAAAACCATTCAAAGCTATTCGTAGAAAAGTTTCATTTCACCAGTTGTCAAACAAAGTCAAAATGAATAATTTTTTTTTTTTAAATTGCGTCTGAATTTGATCTTCTCGTGAGTGAATCGTAGTTGATTAAAGTTTATTTTTTGACAATTGTTCATGAATCGTATAAATTAAAATCAGGATAGTGATTTTTTTTTTCCTTCACAATTCAATAAAATCCCAAGAGCCGATTATGAAAAATTACATGTTTTATAACAGGTTTGTTTTTTACTAATAACTAACCAGCTGGAAATTTTTAACAGATGACAACTTTTACGTTTTATTTGGGTTTTCAAAAACTACATTTAATAGGCTATCGATTTGTTTTTACAGAATTGAAATTCAAATTTGCAGTTATCGCAAAATTTTTGAAAACCCCCGAGGAATGGCTGCCACAATACAGAGGTCAGACAGACACAAAGGAGACCAACAGACACAGTTGGTCTAAAAACTACATTTATACGCTCTTAGTACTTCAAAACGTATATGAAAAAACAAACCTTTAATTAAGTTTACTTATACTATATACAGGGTGTTTCCAAACATACAGCAGCTTATTACTCACATCAGAACCAATGAAAATGTTTACATGAACATAATTCCTAAAATGGTTAGTTTTCACTTTGCTGTATTAACAAAATATTCATATCGTTTTAACAGTAAACGTGTTTCACACTTTACAATATACTTAGTATTAAAGACCCAATTTTAGAAAAATGATCAACCAATATCACTAACTCGTTTAAAAATGGTGTGTTTTTAAACTTTATAACGTTTATTATCTCAAAAACCGTTAATTTTACGAGACGAAATATTTTAATTGTTGGAAAGAGTCCATCAGTCTATGAATAGACTTCGAAATACATGTATTTTGTATGTGGGACGCCACTTTGAAGAGTTCCTTTATTTTCTTTTAAATTTAGATCTTGTCTTCCATTAGTTGTTTTGTGAAATATATTTCTATATAATTCATTATTTTTAAATTACTAACTTATAAGTTCTAATCTTGCGTGTTTTGGAAAATTAACAAGACTTCTTATTTTTCCGTTTTTTCTTCAATAACTCATGTATCCTTTAACTTACAGAAATATTGTTGTTTAAGCCTATAGTTTAAAGGGGGAAATATTTGGTGAAAATAACGGTTTTTGAGATATTCAATGTTGTAATGATTAATTAGCCGCTAATTTAATATTAGTAAAATAAATAAGTTGATTATTTTTCTAAAATTGGGGATTGTTATCACTAAGTATCATACAAAATTTAAACTTCATATCATTGTTAAAAAGATAGGACTATTTTGTTAAAAATACATAATGGCGGTTAGATGCAAAACTAACAATGTTATAAAGTATTGTTTATGAACTTTTTATTTGGTTTTGATGTAAGGAATAAGGTTCTAAGGCTTTGGAACCATTTTTTGAAACACCCTATATATTTAATAAAATAATACAAATATAAATTTTCTCCCACCATTTCAACTTCGTGTCTTGTATTCAAATATTATATTAAAATCCTCTTTAAAATAAGTAAGAAAGTTTACTAACCTTTGTTAAATGTTCATCATTTATTTTATAACAAAATACTGGTGATGTTATTTAATACTAGCTCTTCTGCCTTGCATATATGAAAGGACAAACATTGCTGTATACACTACTAATGGCTTATATGGGTAAAGGGATGAAAGTAAACACCCTTGAAGAAGATAATTTAATTTGGGCAAGACAGAGTAGTTGTGAAGAGAGGGTTGGAAACGTCACCACCACTGAGCTCTCTTTTTTTGACTTAGAAGCCCAATAAGTCAATTTACTTTCTCATGTGTACATATTTTAGAGGTTATATGATGGATAAAATGATCTAAATAGAAGTTATATTTTATATTAAAACATCGCATCATATTTATGTAAGACTATTTCGTTTACACAATAAATAACCAAATGTAAATGATTTCGTAGACAGATTTCAACAGAACACGACCTATTTGACCCTCGAGTACTGTCTAAGAGTAAACTACTTAAAATAATTTTAAAAAATAAATAAATAAATAAAATAAAAAAACTTTGAAGTACTCTTTAAATAATTTTGTAAAAACCATTCATTCTAATTATTATAAGGAATATATTTCACTGTGAGAGTTTGTATGAGAAGCGTGTTCTATTTCGTCGTTTTATACTTTCACCTTGTAAGAAATACAAAAGGAGGGACACAAATTGTAGGACAGGGAGTGAATTGAAACTTTGTTTTTGTTTATATTGTTTTCGCTATTCCCATGGTTATTAACTTTGGAAGAAAAACTTTGAACTTACTTACTCGACTTTTCTCTTTTGTACTGATAACTGTAGTTAATAATTCTTCACTTACATTTCTATCTCGTTTAATCCATCCTAATAGTAACGTAATAAACTTTATTGCAAATATTTCGTCGTCAAAGTTAATTTGTGTTTTTTGTAATTTATTCGTGAATCTTAATATTCAATTTCTAGAATTTTTCACACGAGTATGGATATATAAAGATAATATTACACTAAATTTCGAACTAAATCTGTAATGCCGATGATTAGAAATTTAATCTTTTATAACAGATTTTCAGTTGATTTGTTTTGTTAGCAGTAAGTCACAGAGCGGCATTTGTAAAGATGGCTACTGCAGGTTTTGTAAACATACTCAGTGACTAAACGTGAGAAATAATAAGATCAAAAGACGATTTAGAAATATATATATATTTATATTTATTTTTTTTCATTGCAGCCTTGGGTAAGGGAGATAGAGGTGGAGGTGAGAGAGAACGTAAAGAGAGAGAGAGGGTGAAGTTTGTAGGGGAGAAGGAGAGAAGGTAAAGGAATGTGCAAAGTGTAAGAGAAGAGGAAGGGTAAAGAGAGAGACAGAGACAAGGTAGCCAAAGAGGATGGAGAAGAGAGAGGGAGGAAGAAGAAAGGTAGACAGAGAGGTGGTAGAATTAATTGTTGTAGGAGGGAACGAGAAAGATGAAGAAATACATATATGTAGGAGGGAAGGGGATAGGGGGAGAAGTGGAGTGTTGTAGGGGAGAAGGAGAGAGAGAGGGAAAAGAGATTGTTGTAGAAGGGTAGGAGAGAAGAAAAGTAGAATGTTGTAGGAAGGAAAGAAAGGGAAATAGAATGGAGTGTTGTAGGAAAGAAGGAAAGTGAAGGAGAAGGGAATGTTTTATGAAGGAAGGATAGAGTGGAAAAAGCGAGTATTGTAGGAGAAAATCTGAGAGAGGTAAAAGGGAGTTTTGTAGAAGGGAAGGATAGAGAGGGAAAAGGAAGTATAGTAAGAGGGAAAGAGAGAGGGGAGAAGGGAGTATTGTAGGAGCGAAGGAGAGATAGGTAGAAGAGAGTTTTGTATAAGGGAAGGATAGAGAGAAGGAAAACGGAGTATTATAAGAGAGAAGGGGAGAGACGGAGAATAGAGAATTTTAGTAGGAAAGGAGAGAAAAGCAAAAGGGAGTGTTATAAGAGGGAATAAAAAAAAGGGAGATGAGAATGTTTTAGGACGGAAGAAGAGAGAATAATGCCAGAGAGGAGAGAGTGAAGTTACACACACAGAGAGAAAGAGAGAGAGAGAGAGAGAGAGAGAGAGAGAGAGAGAGAGAGAGAGAGAGAGAGAGAGAGAGAGAGAGAGAGAGAGAGAGAGAGAGAGAGAGAGAGAGAGAGAGAGAGAGAGAGAGAGAGAGAGAGAGGGGGGGGGAGGGAGGGGGGAGGGAGGGAGGGAGGGAGGGAGGGAGGAGGGAGAGAGAGAGAGAGAGAGAGAGAGAGAGAGAGAGAGAGAGAGAGAGAGAGAGAGAGAGAGAGAGAGAGAGAGTGAGAGATATGGTAAGCAGGGGAAAGATAGAAAGAGTAAGAATGAAGGGTAAGTGCATGGCGACTGGGCAAGAGGAATAAAGAGAGAGAGAATATAACAGCTCAAAATTAGGTTATTATTAATTCTGAAGGTACAGTCTATAAAAATACAATATTACAATTTAAAGTCTTTAAAGAAAATATTGTAAATAAATAAAAGTTCACCAACAAACAGGAACTTCATTATCTCTATATAAACTAAAAAATTGTGAAAAAATAGTCTACACAAAAATTCCCCTGAGAGAAAAGTTTGTAAAATATCCTTTGTCATGGCAACAAACGAAGCTTATTAATCTGGGATTTGTCCTGACCCGAGGGTTGGAGATCTCTCTTGGGCGTTGCGACCCTTACCCTTAAGCAACCGTCGAATATATTATTATTATCAACAATGCTATGTCTGTGTTCTTTACTTTATCACATTTAATAAGTGTAGAGAATTTAAAGGGATGGTGGAAAATATTTATGTGCAAGTTTTATTAAGTTGGTTAAGTGTGTTCAACAAAGATTGTACACACATCTCACTCGTCCATTGAAGAAAAAAAATATTCTTTGTAGATTATCTTAATGAATATTTCATTGTTTTATTTAATCTGTGCTCCTACATATAATTTACAAGTATATACAAATAAAATAATATACATACTCAATAACAGGTAAAAATCTACAATAAACACTCGACGTGTTTCTAAATCTAAGTTGGTTATTTTGATATTTTAAACTGTACGACAAATTTTCATTTCCTCGGACTTTAAACTATACCTCTTTAACAGGGAATTTTGAAACAGCAAGGTGAGGCATGAAGGATATTTTTTGAATGTTATAAAAAGTAAACACACATTTTAGTGTTTTTTCCATAAATTTCTTACTGGAGTTGGTCCACTCATATCAACTTCTATTTATTATTTTTTTTAATCTTAAAGAAGTGTTAGAAAGATAACGTAAAAGTTATTTGTAAAGATCGTCTGATTGCTTCACTATGTCAAATCTCGCTCTAAGCTGTAAGATTATTTGATAAAATCAAATTTTATTTGTGATATATATATTTCCAATAATATCTGAATGATAACTTTATTTTGTTAGTATCTAAAAATTACAATTTTTGTAAGTTATGAGACAAACAAATCAATACCTATTAGAAATAGGTTGCATTTTCATTGATTTCTCTTTATTATGGTTCGTAGATAAAACCAAGGGACTCTTTTCAGTCGCGTGTCTCTCTGTCTGTACAATTCAAACTGCCGCTGAAAAGAATCATTCTTTTTAAATTAATCGATTTTTTAAATATAAGTAGTTTGGTTTTAGCACTCGATTTACTCTTTTATTTTTCTTATATCAAAAACAACCTTATTCAAGTTGTTTTTATAAAAAAAAAAAAAAAAACAACAAAAAAGTCTTGACGCTTAAGCATACAATTTGTTAACAAGTGGTCCAACGCTAGGGTTTTAGACCATTGTAAGGAAGACAGACATACTTTATTACCAAAACCACTTTTAAAAATCAAATTACCTCATCCGGGAATTTATTGCTATAATTATTTCCACCAATAACATAATATTCCTCTATAACATACGTATTAAATTTGTGAAAAACTTAAAACTGTTTTCCATTATTGTTTTATTCAAGACTTTTAAAATGATTTAAATCCTTTGAAAAAATATTATATATATTGTTTAAAATCTTGATTTACGATTATAATTGGTTAATAAAAAAGACTCTAAGCGATTTATTTTATTTATGATCTATGAAATCGAATTATTGGTCCTTCCTGATTAAAATATTAAAACAATGAATATATTCTTTTTAAAGAGAATTTAAATTTTTACCCATTTTTATTTATGTTAAAACCAAACCTTATGTATATAGTTTTAGTTTTCACATTGTGCAAATAAAAGGATGAAGGGTTTGCAAATATATTCCTTAGTCATATAAGTCCTGTTCATTTAAGGAACCTCTCGCCGACAAGTTAATTTCTACGTCAAACAAACATACATATTCGTAATCAGAATAAATTTTAGTTTTATTTGATACCCCACCCTAATTAAAAAATATATATATATAATTAGTTTGTCGTTAGGTTTTGCCCCTTAGCCACCACAAGGTTAATTTTTGTTACTGTTGTATTTTTGTTATGTGAACAATACAAAGAATATAAATATAAAGATTGAAATATATAGAATTTATTATTTTGTCTGTGAAGACTGGTTGCGACATTGAGACGCGCGTGAAAAATTATAAGGGTCTTTGGTTTTGCCTAAGGAGTTTAAAAACTTTATTTAATGTGTAAAAATCAGTGTTTATTTTTAAGGTTCTCTTATGAAGTAACCTAACCCCATAAAAAGTATTTATGTGAATACTGTCTATCTATTTTTTAAGCAAAGAGCATCAATCTAGTTATCTCTACGTAAAGGGTTGCGGTGAACTGATACATGGTCTGAAATTAATTTCGCCCCAAGGACTCTACTGAACCGTTGTGGAAGAAATTAGATTTTAGGTGGTTAATTTATCCATTACGGCGAGGGAATGTGTTATCATATTTGGACAGAGGGGACTATGTCCTTGGTAGAGAGTTTAATTGTTAGGATATATTCTTGAGTTAATTAAGAGAAAAATATGTGAAACCCGAACTGTCTTTTAAAATAAATTTCATTGTGAAAATTCTGATTAACAGAAATGCCAAAACCAAAACTGTGAAATGACCACCAATCCAACACATAGGAGACGTTTAGTTGTATTGTATCAAAATCAAGTTGATGGGCTCGATCATTATACTTTCTCAGCCCAAATTCTACAGTGTAATATGTGCAGAATCTCTAATTACTAAATTTATAAAGAGTTTTAGGACCTTTTGAAAAATGTTATTTTCTGGTAGATGAAGGTGGAGTTAGGAACAGTTAGTTGTTAGCCATAATTGTTAGGAATAAAAGATAGGAATAGTTTTGTTAGTAATAAATTATAGGATTAGTGTTAAGGAGTAAATAGTAAGAATAGTTGTTAGGAATGACTGCTAAAAATAGTTTTTAAGAATAATTGTAGGAATAGTTGATAGGAATAATTGTTAATAAAAGTTGTTAGAAATAAATGGTAAGAATAGTTGTTAGAAATAAGATCTAAAAATAGTTTTTAGGAATAATTTTAGTAATATATTTGGTTAGGAATAAATTGTAGGAATAGATTTTTGGAGTAAATGGTAAGAATAGTTGTTAGGAATAAGTGCTAGGAATAGTTGTTAGAAATAATTATTGTTAATAATAATTGTTAGAAATAAATGGTATGAATAGTTTTTAGGAATAATTGTTAGAATAGTATTTTGAAATAATTGTTAAGAATAGTTGTTAGGAATAAATTTTACAAAATTTGTTCCGAATATTTCTTTAAAATAGCTGTTACGAATAAATGGTACGAATAGTTGTTACGAATAATTGTTAAGAATAGCTGTTAGGAATAGTTCTTACAAATCATTGTTAAGTAAAATTATAAAACTACGAAATATAAAATTTATTCCAAGTCCCAAGACAATACACAGAAGACAGCCTATTGTTGTGAAATATAACAGAAAGTGTCACAACTGAAGACTCTAGAAAATACTTAAGTCATTAATCTGGGAAGGTGTATAAAGCCACCTTGACCTAAAAAAGGGGTCAAACATAATTGAATGGTATTAGCAGGAGAGCCTGCTCTTCGATTTACTAAGTGCATTGGTCAGTCATTATTGAAGAGATAAAACTTGACATCCGCAGGCCCTGGTCGTCGATTGACCAAGATCATTCGTCTAAACTATCAACAGGATTCATTAGAATCAGGTTTGAGAACATATCGCTAAAAAACATGGTGGCTGGTACTTATAGAAAATAGAGATGAGCAAACCCTTATAGATGAGTGTATTCTTAAATGAAATAAATTAAAGAAAGTAAACTCATTTGAATATATCACAATATTATTCAGTTCGCTTTACGTTGGGACTAATTGATAGTTTACAATACAGGCGATTAGATATCAATAATGTATATTTTAAAATAATGGATGATGGAAGCAGAAGTCTGTTCTAAGTAACTGCTCTAGTCCTTTTCACTTCTAAGGATGGAACTGACCGCCCATGTGAAGACTATCGCCACCTGAAGGACAAAATGTTACCTGATTGATATGGAGTTCCCATCTTCACAATTTCACTAATCAGGTATACAACACCAATATATATTCAGTCCAAGACATTGACCGAGCCTACCACCACAACCATGTAACACGCGAGACATCGCCAAGACAGCTATTATTACACCATTTGGTCTCTTTGAAGTTCGGCTGATGAGTTTCGGACTAAAAAACGCAGCTCAGACCGTCTAGATGTTCATGGATCTCTTGTTTAGGGAACGTCCTTTCGTTTAAGCTAAAGACATATAAAAATAACTTTGGGGTAGTTAAGGAACAAATCTATCGAGGTGATATGGGGGGGGGGGTTCTGAATACAAATAAGTATGTCTATATCTGATAGCATACCCTCCCCCCCACTCAAGAGTAACACGGTATGATCTACAAATGCAAACAAAATTATATGAAATTGCATTGCAGTGCAAAATCGTATATTATAGTTTTTTATAAAGGTTAGAATTTAATTTAACCAAACAAATGTATTGTGTCAGTTTTAAAAGCAGTTTTTGTTAGATATGAGTCAAACAATAGCCGTTAAAAGATAGATTTAATTTTTATTGAGTTCTCATTGTTATGGTTGGTAGGTAAAAGCAATGACGCTTATATCACTTGCATGTGTGTCTACAACAATGTTTCTACACAAAATTACACTGCACTTAAAAGACTTCCACTTAAAAAAATAATAAAAATCCATTATATTTCTATTAAGATTTTTGCGCATGCTTGACCTTGTAGGAATAGGTAACTGAGAAATCGCACTTTTTATTTATTTATTTTATAACAATCATTAATTTGTAATTACCTGTCAGCTACACATTTAGATAAACGGACTCAAAGTAAACATGAAAAACAGGTTAAAAAATAGGTGTCACTACTGAAGTGTGAATGTGAATGTGAAAGTCTGAAATGTGAATTTTTTTTTTATGAAACTTCATATTATGTCTGTAATTTTAAACTGTGTTAGTGTTTGGTTTTAACTTTCATCGTTGTATACTAATAAAATTTTATTTCCGATTTGCTGTAAATAATTTCTAAATATGATTCAGTAGATATTACTGTATAAAAACAATTGATCTTACTTATAGACATGACACAATTATTATCTCATCACACAAGAATGACGCATTGTTAGTTTTTACTTACTTGTCAATGCTTTATAATCAAACTTGAAATGTTTGTTTTTATTTAACACTAAACTTCTATTGAAGACTCGGGATATAAAAAGTAACTTTGTCTTTGATGTGGAGTTCTTAAAATGTTCATATCTCTCTCTCTCTCTCTCTCTCTCTCTCTCTCTCTAATTCTCTCTGTAAATGGTTTTCTCTTTGTAAAACAGAGTGTATCTAATCAACCGTAAAGTGTGTATAGTTAACAAGTGAATTAGTTTTGACACTTGGTTTAACCTGGAACCCCAGTATATCGCCCCAGTCGAATTTAGACATTTGTTTTTCGAAACGCAGTTCCCCAAAAGACATATTGTTGTTGTTTTTTTTTAAGTAATTTCAAACGTAAAATCGATCAAGTGATACATCATTTTAATGACCTTGAAAATTACATATTTTAGAAAAAACGTTTAACTCAAATCTCCCCATTTCAAAATGGCTTCCATAAACTTAAACATTTTTCGCATTTAAATTTTTATTTACTACCAAAAAATGATGTTTTATTCAAACACCAATATCTTGTCACACAAAAGTAATGATATGCTTAAAAAAAAAAAAAAAAAAAAAAAAAAAACGACTTGAGCACTTTTTCACAAGTTGTGTAATAATTAAAACACTTAAATTTCAGATAATTGAAAAACCCATATATAGAAATATTCAAAAAGCAATGTAGGTCATATGGTAGTATCAAATTAGTGACTTCTCAAAGTTACATTTGAGGTTTGGTCATATCTACAACTATTTCAAAATGTCTGCCAAAAAACTGAGTTTTACTTGTTTCAAGGAATATTTATTTGGTAAATATTTCAGCTGGTAATTGTATGAAGGTGAAATTAATAATGGGCGCGTTCTTAGATTATGTATTGTTTTAAACATTATTTATGTAAGCTCTCGACGTTAATCATAAATATTTTACCATGAAGTTAATAATGGCGGTAAAAAACATTAAACAAATTTTATACTCTAAGTTAGTTTTCAATTATTTAGAATTTTTCACATTGTTGTTCATCTTATCATTTCACAAAAAGTTAAACGAAATTGATAGTGCCAATTATGATAACTTACGTCTTTGATAACAGTCCCAAGGTATATTTTTTAGTTCTTTACTTTGTATTTTTACTTTATGTTGTTTTGATACATTAGACAGACCTTTATCGTTTTACAGTGTTGTATATTTGAAACAGACCATACTTTACTGTAAGTTTTTTGATACATTAGACAGACCTTTATCGTCTTACAGTGTTGTATATTTTAAACAGACTGCCCTTTATTTTATGTTGTTTTGATATATTAGACAGGCCTTTATCGTCTTACAGTGTTGTATATTTGAAACAGACTGTACTTTAATGTATTTTGTTTGATACATTAGACAGACCTTTATCGTTTTACAGTGTTGTATATTTGAAACTGACCGTACTTTATTTTATGTTGTTTTGATACATTAGACAGACCTTTATCGTCTTAAAGTGTTGTATATTTGAAACAGACTGTACATATTGAAATTCCTTAATGGATTAAAAGAACTTTTCGTTGTTTTGTTTTACATTTTAAAACGAGATAAATTAAAAGTTAAACCAACAAAATACAAAAGACAAATACTAAGCGTGAAGAATATTTTCACCATAAAGTAATACATTAACCCTCTCATGTTTCCATTTAAAAGATTGATTTATAGATTAACTCAAGGGAGAATTAATATGTAAAAATACAAAACTTTGCTTTTACAGCCGATTTGACTGTAGGGTCAATTCTCACAGGGGTAAAACTCTTCAAATATGGTTTAGAATGTCAGACTAAATAAATTTATGGTATTGTTGGGATTTGACACGTTTCATCAATATTTTATTTCTTTTAAATGTTAAACATTTTCTCGTATATTTTCAAATATTCATATGGATCCTTCTCGACATTTTAAAAACTCAAGATAAAAACTAAATTTGAATGAAATAAGGTACGTGGCCATATTTTGGTCATACCTCATGTTTTTTTTTTCTCTCTTCATTTTTTAATTTTTTTTAATAACACATTTTTTTGTTGCCATAAAAAACACAAAAATCATATTTTACCGAAATTGACAGTACCGATTTTAATCAAAATTTGTGCAAGTGTAGTCACTAAAGACCGAAACAAAATATATTGCTAGAGATATGTCAAAAAATCCCGTTTCTAAAGTTATTGAATGAAAAAAATCGTCCATGGGCCATAAGGAAAACATAATAAAGAACGTAATTTGTTATTAAAATTTGCTGAAATTTAAATTAAAGTGTTGTGTAGATGTTTAGTCCAAAACCATCTGAAAAAATATAACGGTGAACTTCAATTAAAAGCTAAATTTTAGTGACGAACAATTTACATTGTGGACGCTTTTATGACAGAAGCAAAGCGAGTTTACTCTCTATTTAAATGAATAAATATATTTGTTCTAAATCAGTCACAATGGGTCATTTTCACTTGTTTTTCTTAGAATTATAGAAAATGACATATTTAAAAATGAAAATTGTTATTTTTTATTTCATTTTGCTGATGAGTGAGTGATAACGTTTAAACCGTTTATTTGAATATTGAAGATATTAAAGTTGTTACTAATAAAAATGAATCTAAAGACAAAATCTCATAAAATAATTAATTAAAAAAATGTGATATCGATGTTAAGTTACTTATCTCTTTCTCGCGTGTAACTGTTTCTTCTTCTCCTAAAGATGGGAATTACCCGAAACGCGTTAAGATACAATATGAGGAAGTCTCTATTTAAACAAATTAATATATTTTTTTCTAAATCAGTTACAATGGTTCACTTGTTTTTTTTAGAATTATAGAAAATGACATATTTAAAAATGAAAATGGTTATTTTTTATTTGATTTTGTTGATGAGTGAGTGATAACGTTTAAACCGTTTATTTGAATATTGAAGATATTAAAGTTGTTACTAATAAAAATGAATCTAAAGACAAAATCTCATAAAATAATTAATTAAAAAAATGTGATGTCGATGTTAAGTTACGTATCTCTTTCTCGCTTGTAACTGTTTCTTCTTCTCCTAAAGATGGGAATTACCCGAAACGCGTTAAGATACAATATGAGGAAGTCAGGGAAACAATACACACGAGGTGTCTAATCACGTAGAAAGGATAAGCTTATATACGTATTAACAACAATTATTTAAGAACTGATTTCATCTTAGGAATGTCGTTATCAGGTGGCCCGTATTTTCATGATGTTGTTCTTGGTATAAATAAGAAAAAAATTTAAAAATAAATTTATTAAATTAGGTTTTAAATTAAAAACAAAACAATTAAAAGCTTAAGTGTTGAGTGAATAGTGTTTCCCATTGTAAGCGTCTTCTGTTTTCATAACAGATTATTTTACCGATACACATTAAAGGAGTAGAAAAAAATAAATTAAAAAATATAAAACTTCATTATTATTATACTGTAAACTCCAATTAAAGATTCATTCCCTCAGGAGTTGAAGCTCCAAAAATCTAGCTAAGGACGTCAGATTATTTCGTTATTGTATTATTACGATTTTAGTATTAAGAAACGTTTTCTCTCATTTTTAGGTTATACAATTTCTTTAATTCAGATAAAGTTTAAAAATTGGTATCAAGTTCAATTCCAAACATTTCCTTTAATTTTTTTAAAAATTGTAACTGAATCCCTACAACTTAGATAGGCCTATATCAAATATTATCTAAAAAGTCGATACATATTCAAGACTTATTTTGTTTATTTTTTAGGCTGTAAAATTTAGTAAAATATAAAAATAATTTGTGTATATAAAATAATTCTCACTTTTGTGTATAAAATTTTTTTTTTCGAGAAATAATCTTGTCCAAAAATTAAAGTATTAAAAAAAGAACTTTTTTGTATATACGCATAACAGCTGAATATTAAACGTTTCTTTGAATCCTATACCATTCAATGTTTTATTTCAAAATATACATTTATCTGGTGTATCGTATGGTTTAACATGTTAAAATTGTGTTACAAGAAGAGCATTTAGTCTATTTTTGTTTAAAGGCGTTAAACCTTTCTGCCGTTATCACCTCTTAGTAATACAATACATATAACGCAGTCTTGAACACTTTCATTCCTTCAGGGTTAGATGTTGTAAGATAGCTTGTACAGAGAAACCTGACAGGAAAGGGGAAAGCGTGTGATCTAAAACAAAACGTCACGAAACAAAGTTGTAGATCGAGCTATCATCCCTCGGGATTGGTATAAGTGAACCTCTTCGAGTATCATACATTATATATATACTCTATGAAAGATGAATTGGCACAGGAATTTCTCCAATCCTTTCACATCAGTCTATCCAAGCCACCCACAACTATCATCATCATCACACCATTTATAACATTCACCCATCTCTCACAATTAGTGTTTTGTTTGCAACGATAGGGCACCAATTTGTGACGTTAAAGTACGT
Organism: Aphrophora alni; assembly: GCA_963513935.1. Lineage (NCBI taxonomy): Eukaryota > Metazoa > Arthropoda > Insecta > Hemiptera > Aphrophoridae > Aphrophora > Aphrophora alni. Next base: position 36,532,770 of record OY740776.1, read on the forward strand.
TTTGGCGCTAGTTTTTCGAGGTCTAAATCATCTCATCGTGTATGCCCATACACAATAGGGTACCTAGCTTTTGAAGAGATTAATATAATTCATATTACATTAGGGAATAAAAGTTAATTAGCAATTAAAAACTCAAAACACTGTCACTAAATAAAACGTTAACTGAAGTTGGGTTTAGCCCATTCTCAACTAGAGTGTCGTTTAAATTAAGAAACAGCCTGAATTGGTGGCTAAACCGCCGGTAATTAAGGTCATGCCTCCAATTAATTAAACAATCAAGTTGTAATTTACAACAATATATAAAAAACAACATTAGTATGTGTATTCACAACACGACTTACTTCGGGTATGGATAAGATACTTCTCCAGGTTTGACTTGCGTCGTCTGCTCAACATAGTTACAGTTCAAATTCCGGTCAGCTGTTCGCTGCTTATCAAACCTGACGCTGCTTAAGTAGATCCCAACATTTACCTATTCAAAACTCAGTGATAATGGTACATGTTTTGATTACATTGTTTTATCAATGTTTCTAACAGATTAATTTCCATTTAGGGGAATTTCTAGGTTATATTTTTTTCCTTATCTTAGAAACTGTACTATTATCGTGCAAAATCCAACCATCTTTGATTAAAAATTCCAAAAGCTGAAATTATTAAATCTTAATCCATTTGTAAAGTGCAGTTTGCTTGAAACACAATTATGAAACCATTCAGTCGCCATTAAAAGTACAGACATATTTTCAAATACGATAATTAAAATAAACTGTGTAATTATTGATTTTCATGGGTGTACCACAACGACGCTCATCACTTTAGAAAGGAATATTCACTTTTATTTAAAAACTATAATTAGATCGCGTGATGTCTGGACAAATACATAAATAATTACCTGTAAACATTATTCATGGCTAAATTATAGAGTATTCAAACGTTTAAATATAAAAACTACTTTTGTTAAGTAATTATAGTATAATCTACTTCATTTTACTAATTACTAAAACAATTAAGGACAAACTGTTTCGCAAGATACATAGTAACTCATAACCGTGTGATGCAATACCAATAATTTCATAGTTCAATTTATTAACAGTCGAAACTTTGCATTTACTTTAGAAATTCCAGTCACGATGTTTATATGGCTGACTCAGTTCTGTTGGGTGTATTTTTGAACAAAATACAAGTAAAAACATATGTTTGTATAAAAATTACTCTGGTTTTAAATCTTCAATATTCCATACAGTAGTCATTTTGAATTTTCATGATTTTATCAATAATATTAGAAGTGATATCTTAGCAAATTATATTTCAGTAAAATAATTTATTAAGAGTACACCACCAGTTCAAAAAGAATGAATGCATTTTGCGTTTATGGAAAACCAAATCTGTTTGAAAGAAACTGAGGAAGCTTTTCAAAAGTAGAGACCTTCATTCAGAATACAATTTAGTCTTCTTCCCATTGACTGCTGTATTCCTTTAAATATTCAAGGTATTTGAAGAATCTATTGAATCCCATTTGGAACTCTCCCATGGTCTCTCCTAGAGTGTCTTCAAATGACTCATGTGGACAAAGTCGAGGGGACTGGGATCAAGTGACCTCGCAGGCAATGAATGATACTGGAGTTCTCGACCAATCTATTGATGTTTTTAACTTTCGTTCAGGAGGTTTAGAACTAAAGCGCTCTGGAGCTCCATCAAACATGAATTACTTGGTTTTTGGTTAAATATCACATCTTCTAGTAAAGGTGGAAGATCAAACATCACTTTGTAAATATTTTTTATAGCTTTATAATTTACCAATAAAATTGAAAGACCTTGTTATTGTTTAGGTATTGCATCATGGGTTAATTAAGTGAATCAAAAATAAACCTTTTAAAGATTGTATGATAATTCATGTAGTTGTAGGTTTATCTATTATGGATAGAAATTCGTAATATCACAATTTTATTGAAACGACGTTTTTCTTCTCCCACCCCGCATATAAAATTGGTATTAATGATTAAATTTTTTAACAAAAAATGTAATTCTGTTCTGAGAATTAATTCAATATAATGAGTGTATTGCATTTATTCCATAGTCAAAAATATAGATTTCAAAAAAATATATTATAATAATCGATTAAAAAAAATAATGGTCAATCTTCTGACTCATCTAATTTTAATTTTAAAACATTTAAGTATCTACAAAATCACAATGTTTCTTTGTCAATAATTTAAAATTTATCTTCATGTAAAAGAATTTTGTAACCATAAAATAAAAGAAACTTTGCCCAAACGTACAACCAAACAATAAAATTAAATAATCTAAATCCGTGATGATGACTTTGGGAGTTTCACTCCCTACGGGAGTTGAGCTACCAGTCGTGTCTACTATAACAGCAAAGTTATTTATTTTAATAACTTTCCATTCTCTTAATCTGTAAAGTGTAAAATAATTTTTAATCTAACAAGAGGGTGTTTTAAATGTATTTTTATGAAGGAAAAACACTGTTCACAAGTCATAATTTATGTTTGTCTTTTGTGGGTTTAATTTTTAATTTATCACTTACCTAGATGTGAATTACCATCAATAAAATTCTAACCGACTGATAATTGCAATATTAAGCTGAAACCAGGTTTGAAGGTACAGTATGTTGTCAATTTTTCAAGTTTGGATTCTTATCATATTTAATTTCTCTGATTTATAACTGTTTCTAAACGCGTTTCGGATACATCACATGTTCAGAGATGTATACACAAGAATAATTGCTTCTTTCAACTCTTACGATTGGTCTTTCTGGTTAGTTGAGGTCTCCAAACAATCTAGTAGTTGCAAACTTACTAACAAGCTTTTTATAAGCGACTAAACTGCACAGATCTTTGCCAGTACGAAACCTTCTTAACCCGGCTGATGAACACTGTTCACATTCATAACAACGAATCAATGAAATGCGTATTTGTAAAGTCATGATGGAGCAAAACAAAATATTAATTAATTAATTATAAAGTACTTCAAGTGTACTACCTACTAGATTCCTGTGTTTGGAATTAGTCAACAATGAGAAAACTCAATGCTATGGCAACACCTTAATAATGAAAATAACAGCTGATGTTTCAATAAATCCCAATTATATCTGCATACAATAAATAGTTTTCTGGGGAAATAAACAAAAAATAACGTAACCACTACCATTTAATATTAAAATAAGGCTACTTTTGAAAGACTCGGATAACTTATGAACTGTGTTAATCTTTTGTTCTATTTAACTGATAACTATTATTAATAACAAAACTGTATAATTTCTCCTCCTATATAAATATTTAGAAATATAATAATTCAACATTACGATCAACTATATAAAAAGAACTTTCTTTCCTTAAGGATACACATATAAATTAATCTCATCTCAGAAGGAAGACAAAATGGTTGTTTTACTTGGATGTGAGTGTTTTGTAATAAAACTGGAAATGTTTTTATCTTGAGTTAAGCTTCTATTGAAGATTGGTGGATATAAAAAGAAACTCATTCCTTGATATGAAATTGTAAAAGTATTTTTATTTTTCTGTACAATACAAACTTTTATGCACTCACTTTGCTCTATTATAATCAGCACTTCCTTCTATATTCACAAGTTAAGTAGATGGTATATATAAATGTAATAAATCTGTCCACAAGGTCAAGTTATTTAAAAGGTTTCAGTTAGTGGCCATATTAGCCTAGTAAATTAAGAATACAGAAATAAGCCTATATAATAAACTTAGAAACCCACTTATAGTGAATACGGGTTTAGCAATCCCGAGGGAACGTAGCTGGATCTACACTTTTTACTTTTACTCTTGTGTTATGCTTCTCGTTGCACCTTTCCGATCAGTCACCCTTAACGAAATATGATTATTTTTCCAGTCTAATATTATTTCCATATTAAATAGCTAGGGTTCTTTATTTTGTGTTATTTACTTCCTTTTTTCATAAGGCTATGATGATGAAAAACCTAACAATCAAACAACCTAACCTAACCAAATATAAATTAACCTAGCTTAATTTACCCTAACCTAACCTAACCTAACCAAATTTAAGCTAAACTAAACTAACC
>OY740776.1:36537038-36584362 GCA_963513935.1 Aphrophora alni
TCGTTAAGTTTTTATACCTTTATTCAATCATTCTTCACATTATATATAGAGTATAGGAGATACATTCAACAAAAAGGTTATAATTTAAAAGTTGGCAACAGTGACGTCACGTAATATAGTTACTAGAAAAGCTTTTTGTCACTGGCAATGATTAAAAACTGTTGTGTACCTGTGTTGGTCAAAGTACGTTTTACACAGTTATTATATCCGTTGTTAAAATCTAAGTGCATCCTTAATGGCACACAGGAAATCAATCCCAGGATATGTTCATTCTGGCCATTTGTCTGTTAAAACTGCATAAACATGCAAAACCGAGATATATTCAATGCTCTTGTTGGTTTAGTAATGGGATAGACAGGTTTAGTTTAGTCCGCGTTGAAAGCTGCCAAGTAGTTTGTTCGATGGTCAGAGACGAGGTTCCATTATCTTGGTAATGGCAAAGAGGAAGAGTGAAAGGGCGTTACCAGGAAATATCCAACAATCTTCGATTAAATTACCCAAGGTCAGGAATAATTAAATTATTCTATATTTGGAAAATAGTGTAGCCTATTACGACAATAATTTATTCATTAAAACAATGTACTGACTGGTTAAAATGTCGAATTTGGGTTAGAATTAGACTTCCATTACTTTTATTTATTTACTAAAACTAGTATTTGGTAATAGGTAAATAATGTAGGGTAAAGTTGTATTACAATTAGACCACATTTTGTTGAAAGAGACACAATATATGTAAAACTTTAAACTTGAAACATTAAACATATGGTTAATCTGTATTGTTAATTATTTAATTGGTTAAAAATAATGTTCATTAAGTATTTAGTAAGTCGACGATCTTCTTGTTTTAACTAATTACTATAACTATTTAGGACTTTCTGATGTATTATTCATATGTGAAACAAACTAACTCTGTCATATAATAGCCTACCAATCCAAATATTTTAATCACTTTTAGTACATATTGTATGAATTTTTATTTATATATTTATTATATTTGCATCTTGAAAGTTATACAATTTAGCTTTTATAAGAAAAGTCCCCATTAAGACTCTTAGTCTGAGTGAAGGGACGACCAGTAATAATGAGACAACATATAATTTAATACTTTAAATAGTATTAATGATTGTAAAGCCATCAAAACAACAATATCAAATATGTACAGAGTGCTATAAAACTTGAGATGGTTTAACTACTCTTGAATGCTGAAACGTAGAATAATAAATTTATTCAACTTGTGGCTGTTTGGAACTAACATTTTATATATTTTTCAGTCACATCCCACGCCGAAAGAATGTTATCACAGTAAGTCAATAAGTAAAGTGAAATTGGAAAAATCTATATATTAATTGTACTTACATAAATAATAGTAGCATTACTTTTCTATATAATTCCCTCTTATTTCTATGCACTTATCTATCTTTTAACGAGCGTTTTAATTCCTTCCTGGAAGAAGGTTTTTAAACTCGTGTTCAGAAATTTTTGCACCGCTTCAATGTCCTCTTCTTCTGAAAAAAATAATTGCTTTGCGTTCGCTATCTTCGAAAGCAATTAATTTTACTAAATTTGGAAGACTTTTATAATGACTAGAATTTCTGTAGAAGTACAGCAAGTAAGTTTATCTGTTTGACAAGAGATCTGAATTGATTTGAAGAGATGCACTCTAACGTTACGCTGTATATTGAAATTTATTAAGTTACTATTCATTTAAAGTTGAAAGAAGTTTAATTATGTTCTGAGTTTACCTTGCGTCGCTTTCAAGTGTTTATTGTTTCTTTAAAACTTTATACGTTATTTTGTGAGTGATATTCAGGCAGGACAGGTAAAGTTAGGTTAGGTAAAAATGTTGGCGCCAGTGACGTCACATAATAGAGTTAAAAGAAAAGCTTGTTGTCGTTATTATTCAATAATACGTTTATTGTAACTCTAGTGGATAAATTATATTTTCAGCCGTTAATAATTCAGTTGTTAAAAGCTAAATGCATTTGTAATGACCAAGATACAATAAATCCTGGGTTAGTATACGATATGTCCATTACCCCGTGTTAGTTAACCAATGACTACATAAATACTATAAGACACGACATGGCCATGTTAAATATTCTACGCTTATTCTTGAGTTGACCAATACCCGCTAGGTGGCGTTGATGTGCCCAATCTGAAGTTGATGTGACTGGCGCTAGGTGGCTCTATGGTCAAACAATGTTTCAGGCTTGTAAGAGAAAACGCACTGATGCCACATATGGGACCAGAGATGCGAGGGAAGGTCGAGAATCGCTTATCTCAGCGCAAGAACTGACAACACTGACTATGCTGACGGAAGTAAGTGAGAAGGTTTGTGAGAGAGAGATCAACAGTTGTACAGTCTCAACTAATTGGGATGCGTACAGTCAAGCACCTGCTGCTAGCGCTTTCTGATAGCTGTGTGTCAAACTTGTGACGAACAGCACCCTTAAAGCGTAGACTATTTCCCTATCCTATGTCGTGTCTTATAGTATTTATGTAGTCATTGGTTTAACATAGGTTTAGATTCATATATAGTCTAGATAAGAGCTGGCAAGTTCTGTGGTTGTTGGTCACAGACGAACTTCCATTATCTTGGAGAGGGTTGTGTAACTAATCGGCCATCCACACCACTGACCTTACAACGTAGTACACAACAATCTTAGATTAAACATCCTAAGGGATGGCATAATTAAATTATCGTCCGTTTGAAAAATATGTAATATTTATATAGTGATACGAAATAGTCAAATAATTTATGTATAACGATTCATTAGAAATGTATAATGACTTGTTTACATGTCGGAGAAGGGTATAGTACAATTATGAGTATTTTTTGGTTTACCAAAACAGACAAATTTCATTATATTTAAATCAAGTTTGTAATAGCATCACATTACACTTATAAATACATGTTTAACAAATTGAAATACTACACACGATAGTAAAGTTGATTATTTCAATATTTAAACCGTGTTTAAAAACTATTTTTATTAGAAATTAGTAACATAACACAATATATTCTTATTTTTCTAAATAACTATATAAGGATACAGTTTGTTTTGCAGGTCTAAGTGAAACAAATTGCCTGACTCTGCTTTAGAAAATTATTCCACGTGAATGCAACAATTAAAATCAAATATTGTATTCTGATTTTAAAATTATTTGACAATGATGGATTGTTCATATAATTAATACTATTAATTCGGGCATTTCCCATCATTTTTCTATATAAAAATTAATACACGACGTTTCGATAGTATTAATCAACTTTGTTTGTCAAGTGTTAAACCTAAAATGTTAAAAGGGAAAAAAATACATAAACTAGGTTGGTGTAAAAAACAAAACCCAAGACAAGTACTCAAGTGTAATGCTAAGCCAGAGTAGTCTAAAAAAGTTATCAAATAAAACTTCCACTCACAGTTCTACACTACACAAAGCACCGCAAGCAACTGATTTTTAAAGATATGGAGCCAAGAGAAAGTTATCGTAACTGTATCACGGTAATTTTTTTTCTTTTTCTTCAAATTTTTTAGTCCGTGATCGCATCATTATCACCACACGGGGTTTAACGGAAAAAAAAAACAATGTATATATTTAAACAAATCCAATTTATTTATTTTATTCTTTAAATTTATGGAAAACCAAATCCTTACTAAAATCCTTTTCTGAGAGTAGAAACTGTCAGTAATCTAACAACAAAACACAAGAGTATATTATAATAATAACAACAAGAGAAATAGCAGTAGAAGATGAATGCACACAACCTGGCCAACTATGTATATATGTATTGAATTTTACACATTTATAGAAAGTTACATCATCATAAAAGGAAAGGAATAGATCAAAATAGGAATAGATAACTCAAAATTAAGCTTTCTTGAGGGACAAAAAATGTGCAAAAATTGAAATTTGCTGTTAAAATTTTGATTAAATTTTATCAATTGTGAGCTCTAAAGACAAAAACAAAAGTTAATTGAAGTCATTTGCACAAATATGCCAATTTAGTTGTTTTAAGTAAAGCAAGCTATATGGTTTCAATTCTATTTTGAGACATAATTACTCAAAAAATATGATCACTCATATCGATGAAATGAGACTTCAAATTCTTCATATTAGCGTAATAAATCATAAGTAAAATAGTAAGAATTAATATTAAAAAACACAAATGATCCTTAATCGAAGTTACTAAGAAGTCCATTTCAAAGAAATGAAATACGAATGGCTAGAAATTATTGAATAATGATCCAAACTTAAGAATGTATTTAAATATATAATTTCAAACAATTTTCATAAAATGTTTACAATTAGTTAATAATGGATGAACAATCCAAATTATATATTGTTTTCTCCTTTACAAATTAATAACAGAAATTTTGAAATGTTAAGTGGTGATTAGTGCATTTATTTATATACATTCTTCAGAGAAAGTTAGTGCAATATTACATTAACATTTAAAATCACAGATTTGGTTAGATATACGTCTAAAATGTGAAGATCTCATCTATAGACTTTTAAACACTCAAAAATAATAATAATAAAATTACGTTCAAAAGTGATTTCAATTTTAATATCAATACATTATTAATCAAATAACTAAATATATTTAAATGTTTTACGCCAAGTGAAATTTGTTTAAACATCCTCTGTGTATTTTAAAAGCTCTTTTCCAGTTTAAATTGAGTCTCAATGTTTAAACAAACTTTGACAGCAGTTCATCATTTATCCAAGGTGCTTTCATTTTGAATGGAGGTAATTGTACGGAACCACTCTTGTATAAATGAAGTTTGATCATTTTACTGTTAACGTTATTTTCTACCTGGAAAAGAGATGTCTAAAGGAAAATGAATATTTATATTTTGTGGTTTGTATTTATATACTTTTTTTTTTATTTATTCGTAGATTGAAAAAGTATGTACACCGTTGTTTTCCCGTATAATAACTGTTGAAAAGTTTTCAACTTTCCATAACAACAATTTTAAATATAAAATAACAATTTTTAACCCCTAAAATAGATGAAAAAAATTTCGAAACATTTTCAATCCCCCCCCCCAAATCTGGTGTTCGTGATCTGACTTGGGGAGTTTCACCCCCCCCCCCCCCGAGGGATTGGACCTTCATTCGGGTCTTCTATAACAACAAAGTTTTTCTATTTAAATATAATCTTTCCAATATATATATATATTATTTATTTTATTTTATTTATTATTTTTATTTTCCACAGAATACAAACCACAAATATTTATTATAATCATACAACATAAGAACTTAAAAATAAACTTAAAACTACTAATCTTTATCCAATGAACTTAAAATATGCTTGCGAAACAATGTTAATATGTCACAATTTAAATTGTATACAAAAAGTAAAAAAAACATACCACACACAGAATAGCAATAAAACACCCTTATACGTGTGCGGGAGCTATCTTAAATATTAATTAAATCCCATCCATACCAACATACACACAAACAGACAGACAGACAGACAGACTGTGATTATATCTACAAAATACATTTATTTTAAATTAAAATACATTTTAATTCAATTGGCCTATAAAATTCATTTATACATTAAATTAAGTTCAATTAAACTCAAATACATTCACCTTACTAAATATAATATTATGCCCTTTATTGTCATTCACTCAGAACAGTCATTGAACAGTTTTAAACATATATATATATATACAAATATTTTTTTTGAACACTCTTTATATGAAATTACCTTTATTTCTTTATTTATTTATTTCCTAGTCTTTCAATTTTTATATTATTACAATTGGTATTCTAATAATTTCTATTTGATACGTAATTTTCAATACATCTTTGCTTAATTTACATCACCATAATCGAATAATAAATCATTATTCACCCAGCCCTTCAGAAAACGTTTATATTGTAATTCAGTCGTACATTACCTTATATTTTCCGCCTATGAAATCTTCTTTTCAATAATTTACTTAACGCATTTCGAGATGTCTATCCCATTATCAGAAGTCTCTAGTTCAAGGAACGTCATCAAAACATTAAGTATAAATACACAAACGTACAAAAAACACAACACATTTAGAACTTTTGAGTTGACATCTAGAAACCTGTCAAATGTTGTAAATGTGTTGTGTGTTTTTTTGTGTATGTATACTTAATGTTTTGACGACGTCCATTCAACGAGAGATATATGATGATGGGATAACAAACCCGAAACGCGTCAAATAAATTACGAAAAGAACTGGTTATTGACGGAAAATATAAGGCAATTTATGATTATTTTATAATACGAGACCTGTATATGCAAAAATGAATTCCATATTTATTGTTGTATTTTCTAATTTTCGAAATTAAAACGCTATAACTCGGTTGTTATTTGACTGTCTTAAATTACATATTAATTATGCAAAATAATAAAAGAGTTACATTAAAAAAGTTGAGAAAAATCACGTTTGTAATTTCGTACATATTGTACATCCTACTAAACTTTATATCACCCTGTAGATAGATCAGGTTAAAGCTATACCAAGAGGTCGGAGATATTTCTATATAAAGCAGTTATTGATATGTTATACCATTTCCATACTCTTTAAACACACTTTATTTTGTTTTATGTCTCCCTTTGGAACCATCTTTGAGATGAAGCCTGTCGATGCTGTCTTTTTATTTAAATATTGTCCATCATTCTTTTATTTCAAAGCAATAATGGAATTTTATTATTTAAAACTCCGATCTTCGTCAAAGAATTTATATCGTCGATTCTGAGTAGTACAATATTAAACAAATACTTTGCAATATAACGTTCTCCACTATCTGTGATCGGGTAACAGTTTGGAGTACAAAGTTATGTACTCTATGTCAAGTGAAGATTTATATGATCAGCTGTTTGACTACAAGGTGATTTTGCCCCAGTAACAGATACACCAGTGCTCTAAACTTCGGTTTCATTAATTGGATTTTAGATTGTTCGCGTATCAATTGTAGTGGGACTAAACAGATCGTAGTGTGTTAATTGTCGGTGAAAGATTGCAACTAACATTCCAGACTATAGATGATATGTTTGGTAATTTATAACGACTAAAAGTGATTGATAACACTATAACGTGATAACGTTTCTAAGGAAAAGATAACTGACTTATACCAGGGATAGTATTTACCAATGGAAGCGTGCTCCCAGAGGTGAGAAATACCTGTGTGGTACTATGGCGATGATAATTTTACTTCTAATGTCTTCTGTGTTAGAAATTATGTTACATGAAACTACCTATTGGAGTTCAGTTTTGCATCACTGTAAATTTAAATACCTTTGTAAACGGTCTATAAGTTGCAATTAGGCTATGATAGACTTCACTCAAATAGCGATTGTTTTTTCATCTTTGAAAATATTGGTAATGTCAGTAGAAAAAAAAAATGAGTTGATAATTTTCAAATAACCTTTTGAGTTTTAAACAAACAGATAACATAGCATAAGTACTTCTTCCAACATCACGAGTTAGTTCATTGGGGAGAGATGTAGCAATAATAACGTAGGGTCATCACGCTGCAGTTCGGACTAAGTTATTATACAAGGATAAAATAAAGCAAAAGCTTAAAGTTTCAAATATTTAATAGTATAAATAGCTCATTTATAATATTAAATATTTGAAACTTTAAGCTTTTGCTTTATTTTATCCTTGAATATGGAGTTTCAACAAGAAATACCTTCTATTACATTAAGTTATTATATTTTAATAACGTTAAAAACGTTACTAGTTTCCGTTACCTACTTCCATTCGTCATTAGTAAAAAGGGGATAATGAAAATATATTAAAGGAGGAAATATATCTCGTTTTACATGACTTTAAAATTGGGATTCAATGATTGTCAAACCAGTTTAGTTTGAATTATAAAACATGAAAGAGATTGTATAGAAAACAACATCAATGTTTTTTGTTAGACGAATAAATGTTTTAAAATTCAAAATATTCTTCTATTTAATTAGTGTCCAGTAGTATTTTCCAATGTGATTCTGCAGTAGCTCATTTAATACACATGATGATCATTGTCAAAATTGAGGTAAGCAAACGACAAGGGGCATTTGCTTTTTAAGAAGTTATTAATACAGAGTATTGTTTGGTAATTATTATTATTGATAATTGTCCAATCTTACAAAAGCAGAATGGTTCATTGTTTATTAAATAGTGAGTAATTTAAATTTTCAGTTAGTTGTCGGTGGATATAAGTTAAATTTGTAAATATTTACACAACACCCAATATTCATCTATTGCAATTATCATTGGCTGAAATAATTAATTGTCTGCTTAATATTTGAAAAGAGCAGATAAATTTTAAGTAAACTACTTTGGGATTTAAAGTAGTTATAAAAAGTTGCCATTTGGTCACTTTTTATACACAGTTTTTAAGTTAACCTCTCCCCTATTAGAGTTTGATTAAAACTGCTTTAGGATCAACAGAGAACTGTGTGGGGGAAACATGGGAGCGTTGTTGCTATGTACAATATGCCTTTCGTAAAGTAACAAACATTTCAATTTAAAACTTTTATAATTCTATGGATCACTAGAGCACTGTGGTGAATATACAACGAAAGAAAATTCCCCAAAACCACAATATAACACTAACAACACAAAGACTGTATAATTATGTTGTTTCTACCTTATATTGTACATTTCAATGGTACTGATATGTTCTTCAGAGGTACAATATACACTAACCTTAATAACTACAATTAATTACTCTGGTGATGATTATAGCAGTGTTTCTGAAATCTACTTAAGGTAGAATACACAAAACTATACAATCGTTTTTTTTATTAGTGTTTTGTTATGGTTTTGGGGAATTTTCTTTCATTAATTATAATAGTATCAATGATTTCGACAATTCATTTTCTAGACTCAAAGACATTTTATAATTACTAAAATATTTGAAAAAGTAGAACTAGTAAAATTATTCTATCTGTAAATAAGAAGTGGAATTAAATTCTTAAGACGAGGAAAATTGCTTTCATAAACATTTATTCCTTCTGTAAACGCTTTTCTTTTGATATTTAATGAAGCTTTTGCCCCTGTTTTAAACTGTACAAAGAAACTCAAATCCAACGATAGTTTTATTTTTAATTAAAGTTACAAAACAATTCCTTTTAGTTGAACAAAAATAAAAATAAAAATATTAAATACAAATGTAAATATTATTCTCTTTGAAATTGTAAGTATATAGCACATTATACACATATTTCAATGTGTAGTATAGGAGATGCAATCAACATGATGATTAAGTTTATAAACTGGAGCTTATGATATCACTTAGTGGAATTAATTGATAATCGTTTCGCTAATATGAATGTTTGAATAATGCTCTGTACCTTTGGGAGTTGTATTCAATTGCATGATTTTACTTCATCAACTAATCACGATTTACGTCCCAAATTTGTCCATATTACAAGGCCGATTTCATCGAAAATTGTAGTTAGCGTATTAATTTGTAACTTTTTTTAGAGTTAAATTTGCTAAAAAGAAGCTAACCTCTACAGATAGTTTGCATTTTTTAAACGGGGCAATTGAAAGGGACTCCGTTGTTCCATGATATTTTTTTTTGTTAGTGATCATTGTAATTTGATGTTTTATTGTATTTTTTATGTGCAATATGAAATAAATAACTTATATATTATTCACGTTATTATCTTAACCTTTCCATTTATGTTCAAAATTCAGATACCACTTTAATGAGTAGTATAGGTAATACGCTCCAACAAGGCAATCAAAGTGTAAAAATTGTCACCAATTACGACAATTCTTAGAGGTGCTAGAATAGTTATTTGTACAACTAGTGAGCAAAGTGGCACTTTTTTAAACGAGAGAAAAATTTTATGGAGTTTAAAAAAGACACTTTGCTCACAAATTGCACATTATACTTTGTCTAAAATTGTTATTTTGTTACTTTCTTAGTAAATTTTCATTTTCTGGAGCTAACTTCAAACAGTCATTTACTTCATTTCCAGTTAGTATTTTAGATTTTTTTAGGTTTATAGCCTACTGATTGACGCTTTCAAATGGCTATAAGTTTTTTAAAAACACTAAAATCAATATCATTCTTTACCTGGATAGTTGCCTTCAGCATGGAATATGTGCTCCAAAGAGTAGGAGATTGTAAAACTTTTGCCTTTTCTTAAAAGTACGCTAGCAAAATATTTTCAGAAATGTTCTTACCATTGTTTTCCTTTAGCCATGACAAAAACCGTTCATACTGGCGGTCGTACGTTTTCCTTTATTTGACAGGAAGGAGATTTAGTACAACGTTGTTAGCTTTTTCCGCTAATTCAGGCGGGGTATTTGACAGGTTTTCATCCTCTGAACTGTCCATATTTAAAACTAACTACACAAAATATAGCAGTAGTGCTAAACAACACATTAACACTGAGTAGAAGTTCTCACGTCAAAACTGAGGTTATTTACGAATATTACAAATAACTTAGGTGTATTGTTGAGGAAACGGGATTGCCAACTTCAAAACTCGGCAAACGAAAAATACTCTCCGTGTACATACACTGTCAATAATCTTCATGAATAATTACTTCTTTTTACAACTTTAAAACGTTGTTTTGTTGTTTATTTATGTTATTTTACATGTAAGAATTAATCTAACCTACATACGGGACATTTCCTGTATATTATAAATCAATTCAAATAAACTTAACCTAAATTTCTTATTGTTCGGTTGCCATTCGGAGTGAGCAAAGTAGTGTGCAAAGTGAAACTGTTAAGAAATCAGCTATTTTGCAAACTAATTTAAATGAACAAAATGCCACTTTGTCAACAACTGTAGAGAAAAGTATTTTTCACTCACTTGGAACTCTTCTTCAATAAAATCCATTGTCATGACGTAATAGTTGTCACGTGATGTTTTAATATTACACAATCAATTTGAAATTTGTTTTACCAGTCTTACTTCTAGACACAATAAAACCTGATAATTATCTATATTTTACTTGACTTACTTTTAAATTTAAACGTCTAGTTTTCTCTTAATTTCACATGACGTCATCAAACTTTAAAAATCTGTTACACAAAGTCTAATGTCATTTCTAGAAAAGTCTTTATATTTAATCGAATTGGTAGACGTTCAAAACTTTACAAAATAAATAGGGAAATGTTTGTTTAAAGTTTTTCGAACGAAGTTAAATACATACTTGATATATTTTAAAAGGCTAATTAGAGTTCTGAATATTTAAACACATCTCCTTTGATTTCAGTTCATTATTCATGCAAGGTATTTTCATTTTAAATGAAGGTAATTTCAAGGAACTAACTCTATTTAATTAAAGATAGATTGTTTTACTGTTAATATTAAAATAGCTAGAAAATTACTTAAATTTTAAATTCAAAATGTCTACTTGCTGTAGGAAAACCTATATTAATATTAAATCTTCTGTTCAATAAATAAAATATTTTCTTATATCACTAATAAAACAACGAGATCTTAGTAGTTATTTTATGGAATGTTTTGTGTTGATTGCAATGGAGATTGAAACATCACAGTTACGATTGCATTACGATTCACAATCAAGTGTGGTTCATTAAATTTAAGTAATTTTGTTACTCCCATACTTATAGATTTTCAAAATGTGAATTTAACTTTGATATCTGGTAACATCATTTAATGCCTTTTATAGCCTCTGTGTATAAAAGTTTGTCATAATCACTTCAAAACTGTAAACAGTTCACCAGTTTCTATTTCAACTAACTTATAACGTTTGAAGTCGCCTGAGACATTAATAATAAATACATTTTAGATTTGATCAAAATCAGTTCTGATGTAAATACAACTCCTATATTTCAAACAAAACATTTTAGCAATGCCAAGAAAACATTGTTTCTGAAGTTTACAAACATTGATTACATTTTGTATATCTTGAGATATGATACTCTAACTCTTGCTTTGGTTGGACTAATTAATAAAAGTATTGATACGTATATTTTAAAGATTTACAAGTTTAAAATTTGAAACTGAGCTCATTCTTTTTGAAATGAAACTTTTGTATATTCAAATTTAATATCTAGTGGCTGAAACCCCCCCCCCTAAATTCGCTACCAACTTTCAATTAATTTGTGATTAAATAAATTTAGCTTAGTGAAACTATTAGTAAACGACTAAAAACAAACTAGGATGAACTATTTTTACTCACTAAAAAGTACTTAATGTCCTGGATATTGCTTTGCATACCTGAAACATATAAAAAAAAGTCAAAATTAAAAAAAAAATATCTATAATTGTTAACAATGTTGATAAATATAAAGAACATGTTTAATGATGGAGATATATAAAATGTTTAACTTTAGTTGTTTTCGTGCATTATAAATTCAAAAAATTATAGTTTAACGTTGAAAAAACTTTTCTTTTCTTATATATGATCAATATATTATAAATTACGAATATTTTTTGTTTGTTTCATAAACATTTTCAAGTAAAATTGTAAAACAATTGCTACCTCTAAAAAATTTACCGACTAACATTTATATATATTTTGTTTTGGGTACCTATAGGGATATATGAGTGTGGCTCTGTTCCAGAAATTTTAAAAAGTATGAACAATTTAATTAATATATATTTTAAGGATCGCTATAAACTAATATTTCGGCATAAAATTTATTTTTGAAACTCCTACTACTTCAAAATTTTAATTTTAACACCACAAAGACATAAAATGAATTTGTGTTGTAGAGGTTTTAGAGACAACATTTTAAAATTGCATCATGTAATAAAACTGTAAATATAAGAGAAGATTCTTCTTTACAAAACACTTCATTTAACAAACACTCCACCCATTTGTCAATTGAATATCTTTTGATAAGTACTTTGTATATTACATAAAATACACGAGTACAACCAAGTTGTAGAGAGATGTAAGACAACAATATTTTTAATATGTTGAAAACCGAAATATTCGGTTTCTTCAACGTAATATCACTTAAACTAATTCTACATATCAAAGTGTCTTCAGATCTACATAAATTGGGCTTTTTAAACACCGAAATTTGAAATAAAAATTAAATCTCTAAATTATTTATATCACAAAATATTCAGCAAAATATTCTACACCAAGTTTACAGTTAGAACCATTTACTCACAGTACATATCTGATAAGGTGAACACACTTTAAAATACAGTGAATTGGTAGCAAGTTACTCCAACTATTCGGTGGACATTTAATGACGAATGGTGTCAGTGTTTCTATATGAGAGTAATCTTTGAGTAACAATACAAACAACAAAATACTAATAGTTCCATTTTTTGGACATAAACCTTAAAATTATTCGTAAAATCTTACCATTGTACTTTTCTTAAAAGGAAATTATGAAAGAGGCATTCGTTCCAAAAATGTTAACGTTTAGAAAGTGATTATAGTCTTGATACGTTTACTAACAACGAAAAAAAAATTATTACGAATTATTCCATATTCGGATTTTAGAGTTAAGAGTCTTTATGAAATAACCGTTAAATGTTTAAATTGTGAATTAATTAAAACATAAATATTTATAGGTCTGTCGGAATAAATTATTTATTTATTCTTCTTTTAGGGTTAGTGGGAATTTGGAAGAAATAAACAAATTAAAAATAGAACTATTGAATTTAAACCAACAGACACTTGTATTGCTTATTTGAGAAACTAATGCCTCCGATTTCTTTTAACATCTGGTTTTATTTCAAGATTTTCTAAAAAGAAATTTTAATGAATACGATGTAATATTTTATAGGTGGATATTCATCGTCGGATCTACTTTAAGACTTTCTTATTCTGAATTTACAGAAAATCTACACCGGATTTAATAAACTGTGATTTTTGTAATTCAAAATCATGTGGTTAAATCCAGTTATCGCTCTCTCTCCATTTTTTCCATTCCTTTTCTTAAATATTCTTTCATTTTTATAGAGGCTACATTTTTATTTATTTTACATATCTTAAGACCTTTTTAGTTTTAAAATCTTAGTTTTGCATTTTTAATTTTTAATAATATTCTAATGTGTTCTTAAAACTATTTTAGTTTTTTCTCTTCATGAATAAGTAAATAATCTGTTTAGTAATTCCATTTTCATTCAATCTTTTAATGTGGTGGTAGGAAATGATTCCTTTGAACGTAAAAAAAAAAGTAAAAATTAAGGGTGATTCTTGTCAACATAATAAACTACTTGCTGAGTATTACATAGTTAATAAATAAATGTGTGACTATTTATTAGTGAGCAGATAATCTTACCCAGAAGTATAACTTAACACTGTCAAATCCTATATCTTTATTAAACAATGATCAAATTAAGGTTAGACCTAAGGGTTGAAACAGTAATTGATTATAATAATTAATTCCACCCGGTGGGGTTTGGGTGGCGGGTCAATTCCCTAAAGAACTGTTATCACTTACATAAACACAATTGCAAATTAGTAACTATTGTAATACAGTTACAGCCTTCTATATTTCAACAAATATTTTCTGCTTCTTGTTATTATTGTGTCTAATTATTTATATTCTTAAATTTGTCCATCCAATGGATACCCTGACATGATAAAATTAGAATGTCAATAAGTTACACATGTAGATTATAGAAAGTTACATAATACGTTAAAACAAAAATATATCGTATTTTTTGCGGAACGTTTTGATTCCTCAGTACAAAAAAACTATTCTACTCTCCGTCTGTAGTCTTTGCAGTAACTTACAGCTCAAACCGATAGAATTCAAGTAAATTTGGTATGTCGGCACATTTTGATGACTTGATAATGAAAGTTGATTTAATCTCCAGAAATGTCGCATATTATTTTATTTATATACAAAAAAGTACTAGCATATATGATTAAATAATAAAACTCAAAAAGTTATGATAACTTTTCAATCATATGTATTTAAAAAAAAAAAATAATAAAAGTGAATTTTAAAATATTCCAATCTATTCTCTCAGATTGTATGGAATACAGATTCCTGTATGCGATTCATTTCTAAATGCGATACATAAAATCGTGAATTACGTTTTAAGGAAATTAATCTCTCTGGTGGGATAAAGTCTCCATCCAGTGGGTAATAGAATATTTAATATTTAATTAATCACTATGGTTTATTTTTCTTCAGTTATATTATTCCTTTCTTTTGTTAATTATAGTTCTGTTATTTGGCTTTTGTTTTAAATCATCTCTGGGAAGAAAATTGTGTTGACTTTTGTTAGTTATGAAAGAAATTTATTATTTATTGTCTCTAGTTTTTGTGGCAGAGTAAAGTTTAATTTTTCTAGTGTATATTTTACTAAAAAATGAATGCACCGCAATGAAAATCTAACAAAATATTTCTTGAATTTATTTTTCGGTTTAAGATCAATTTGTCGTTGGTAAGAATGTATTGAAAAAATATTTAAGCTACACAAATTATAATGAGGGGCAACGGAGAAACTCTGGTTAACAATTGTATTCAATGAATATGAATTTTTAAACCGAAAAACCTTTCTATCATCATCGGCTTAAAAAGGAGGAAAAGAGTACAAAATAAAGACTTCTAGCTCACGAATGTTATAATAGCGTCAGATTCGGAATAGAACAAGATTTGGTCAAGTAAGATACAAAATGTGAAACAGGGGGTCTGTTTAAGGCTACATGAAAAATGTATAGATCCAGTTAGGTATCTAGAATTGCTTAACCCCTTACTCACTAGGGGTGTATATAAATATACCTTGAATTTTCTGTCTAAAATTCTCTGCTACAAATAAAATTCCTCAAGCTAGAGCTCTGTTTTGTTGGTTCAGGAAGGAGTGGGAGAGAAATTAACTTTAAATTTCAATTAAAAAGTTAGTCATGTGAATGGTATTCCATGGAGAGACATCATTCAATTTTATCACACCTCAAAAATTATATATCGGAAAACATCTCGACATCAATTTTTTGTCCAATTACACAATTTCTCTACACTCCGTTTTTTTTGGTTTCAAAGTTATTTGATAGTAATGGTTTGTTCACACTAATATGGTGCAATCAGACATTTTCCAACATTTGTGTTTATGAAAACTAATACTCAAAGTTTCGAAGGTAGAAATCATCTGTCGTGAAACTGGAACATAATTGAGAAAATAAAAATATATTCCACAAATGGGAATCATAACGCGATCGCAGACTAAACTCTTGAAAGTGGGGAAAAAGTTTGTTTAACCCGATAAACATTTACTTTCTCACAAGTCAAACCTTTAAATGAGTTGCTTACTGTCCTTTGTGTAGTGTAACCCTGTTTGTGGTGATTTTTCTCCTGAATCTCTTAGATAGTAAAAATGTAAATTTTCTTTGAAGAATCAAACAATCTTAAAGTAACCGTAACATGGATTCAGACGAAATATCAGTGAAATATACCACATTAGCTAGATTTATCTATTCACTTGATTTATTTCTTATTATGAACAGACTATCATTTTCAAAATGGCGGGAATTCGAAACGATTAAAACAAAATTCTTCTTTTATGTACATCTACCTAAAACAGTTCTTGTTATACAGCTTGAATGTCTGCTCATATTGAGAAAGACGTCATCATTCATCCACTAATACCAGTAAAATCAATTTCCAGCTTATCACAAGAGCATTGTGTTCCAATACAAGTAAAATATAACATTATATATCCAATGGTATAATTTTCCCGTTAACACAAAATGTATTTGGCAGCACCTGTGGTTATTTCATCACATATTATATTCTTTCTGTAAAATAAAATGACTTTGTATTAATTATTATAGAGGAGTGATGTTTGTAAAACAATATTGGGTGTTACAGTAGCAGTAAAAAAAATACTGTGATATTATAATAGCTGATTCATGTGATCTAGTGGGTATTGTTTGATACAACATGTTAATATTAATTAATAGAGTTTTTTACACTTAACTCTTCCCAAATTATACGCTATTTTTTTTTAATTAGAGCTATTTATTACAGACATTATTATTAACAATAATTTGGAGCTATCTATTCAGATATGACACACATCACGTCTTATTTTAAAGTTATCTAATAATGATGGATTGTTCATGTTATTAATATCGTTTAATCGAAAACTTACCATAATTTGTGTATATAAAAACTCATACACAACGTTTCGAGAGTAGAAATCAACTCTCGTTATCAAATGTGAAACTAGAATAAAAAATGTTTACTCCATAAAGGGGAATCATGACGCGATAGAAGAATAAACAGTTAAAAGTTAGGTAAAACGTAGTTTAATCCGATAAACCGTTAAGAAATTCTTCTGCACTAAATAAGGTACATTTTCCTGCTTATTCCACAAATGGGAATCATAACGCGATCGAGGACTAAACTCTTGGAAGATTGGGGGCAACGTTGTTTAACCCGATAAATAAACAATAACTAAATAATCAGTTTGCTTACCGTCCTTTGTTTAGTGTAGACCTGTGAGTTGTGGTTTTATCTAATCACGGTCGTAATTAGTCTTGACTTAGGGTCTCGCCAAAAATTATTTTTAAAAGTTGTAGACTAACGTTTTATTGGAATTTCCTGTGTGTACGTTTAATCACATAAACGTTGTGATCCGGGACCATCAAATATGCTCATAATAGGTTTAACGTGGGTTTAAATTTATATTTATTTGATATAAAATGTGTTTTACCATTTTTATATACACGAACAACTGGTATGAAGTTAACTGATTGCTTATATGACATTTTGTCAGCACACTTCTTTCTCTGGCTCACCCAATAAACAGAAAAACAATAATCCCATCCTATAAATTAAATAATAATATTAAATCATATTACATTTAGTCTCTGAATTAATATTAAATTTATCAGTATTAAAACACAAATTGTACAAAGTAATAAAAAGAGTAAAGTAAATCCGTAAATACTCTCCGGATGCATTGATAATATTCCGAAGGGAAGCTCCAAGTATTAAATTATTTACATTTCCTTTTATCTTTTTCCAATAACGAAGTGACGAGATATGAGGTGAAATATTGAATAACCATTTGCATCACAAGTAATGAAATGATTTTGTGTTAGGATTTAAATAATAAATATTATTTATGTATATTACATACAAACATATATATATACAGTGTGAGTCATAGGTATGGATACACCCTGTTAAATTTTAAATGGATAAAGATAGAAAAATGAAACTCAGAACACCTTTCTAGGAAATAAAAGTGAACTTTTTAGTCACTATTACAACTTTTCCCATTTCCCCAAAATGGGATTTTTGGGGGGGCAGCTCAATTTTTTAAATTATAAAGACCCATTAAGTGACACCTCATTTTAAAGTCCTTAATTAAAGAAGAAGGACAGTGGAAACCAGAGCTTTCTATCTCAACCCAGTACAAAATGGCAGCTCATTGGTTGTCTATTGGGGTTATTTACCACCTGAATGTGGATGTTCATATTTTGCCTCAATGAAGTTTTACTTAACTTCAATGAGCTGCCATTTTGTACTGGGTTGGGATAGAAAGCTCTGGTTTCCACTGCTCTTCTTCTTTAATCACGGACTTTAAAATGAGGTTTCACTTAATGGGTCTTTACATTTAAAAATTTTGAGCTGCCCCCAAAAATCCCATTTTGGGGAAATGGGCAAAGTTGTAATAGTGACTAAAAAGTTCACTTTTATTTCCTAGAAAGGTGTTCCGAGTTTCATTTTTCTATCTTAATCCATTTAAAATTTAACAGGGTGTATCCATACTTTTGACTCACACTGTATATATATATATATAGAGGGAGAGAGAGAGAGAGAGAGAGAGAGAGAGAGAGAGAGAGAGAGAGAGAGAGAGAGAGAGAGAGAGAGAGAGAGAGAGAGAGAGAGAGAGAGAGAGAGAGAGAGAGAGAGAGAGAGAGAGAGAGAGAGAGAGAGAGAGAGAGAGAGAGAGAGAGAGAGAGAGAGAGAGAGAAGAGAACTAAAGTTTTTCAGTTATTTCTTCACCGATATTGCTATTATATGGTGTCTGTCACTATAATTTGGGGCATTAATCTTAATAAAAAAAAGTCATGATTTTTCTCAGCTTTGGACAAACCATAAACTGATATTATTACTAAAATCTTTTGTTGCTCATTGTAAATTAAATCGTATATCAATTAATTAACTTTTTGCTACCCCAAAACTGAATCAAATAATCATTATGACCTCTATATATATGTCTATACTTTTGTATAAACTCCACTAATTGGATTTTCGAGATATCTTTTCTATTTTAAAGTTATCTTTTACTTCACTAAAGGCAGCCTGAAACCCCCTTGTTTTCCTGTCTGCGATTTCATTAAAAGAAAAATATTTTAATGAAGCCATTATCGTTATGTGGATTTTACACGGCGGTCCTGTGTTTCTGCCTCAATTTTGTGAATTGGTTTTGTGACAAAGTTATTGAGACGTTTATGTACCTACTTAGGCTACATATCGCTACAAAAAGTAAAAACGTATGAAATCTTTCATCCGGTAACATAAACCCCCCCCCCTCCATGCAGAATCAAATAATCGTTTTTTCCAATGGTAAATAAGTTATGTAAAAATTTCACTAATTTGTATCCAGTTTTTATTTTAATGCAAATCCTTATTTCACTGTAGAAGACTGGAATCCTTTTGTTTTCCTTATTCTTGAAATGATCCTGGAAAAACAAAATATTTCGAGAGAGAGAGAGAGAGAGAGAGAGAGAGAGAGAGAGAGAGAGAGAGAGAGAGAGAGAGAGAGAGAGAGAGAGAGAGAGAGAGAGAGAGAGAGAGAGAGGAGAGAGAGAGAGAGAGAGAGAGAGAGAGAGAGAGAGAGAGAGAGAGAGAGAGAGAGAGAGAGAGAGAGAGAAGAGAGAGAGAGAGAGAGAGAGAGGGAGGAGGGAGGGAGGGAGGGAGGAGGGAGGGGAGGAGGGAGGGAGAGAGAGAGAGAGAGAGAGAGAGAGAGAGAGAGAGAGAGGAGAGAGAGAGAGAGAGAGAGAGAGAGAGAGAGAGAGAGAGAGAGA
Source organism: Aphrophora alni (assembly GCA_963513935.1). Lineage (NCBI taxonomy): Eukaryota > Metazoa > Arthropoda > Insecta > Hemiptera > Aphrophoridae > Aphrophora > Aphrophora alni. The sequence goes on from OY740776.1 coordinate 36,556,987, forward strand.
GAGAGAGAGAGAGAGAGAGAGAGAGAGAGAGAGAGAGAGAGAGAGAGAGAGAGAGAGGAGAGAGAGTTAGAGAGAGAGGGAGAGAGAGAGAGAGAGAGAGAGAGAGAGAGAGAGAGAGAGAGAGAGAGGGAGAATTTCTATGTAACAGCACTCATATAAACTTGGATGGCAAATTTTCAAAACACAACCTCAAAGTTCAGGTTTAATTTTATATTTTAGCCAAGTTTAATCAACTTTTAGGTTCAATAAAATTTGCAATATAGAAATAAAATAAAAATTTGTTACATACCCATTCCAATCATGAAACGTAATGTAAAGGAGATTATTAAACTTAATTACACAAAGTTGCTCACTTAGGCCTTTTAGGAAATGTAAAATTGTATTGGTAGTTCAAGGAGTCTTAACAAGTTGTATAGGTTTTTCAGCTGTTGTTAGGTTAGGTTAGGTTATGAACCTCATGATATGGAACTTGTTTGATCTCCGCTCGTAGATTTATACATATTAAAAAGATTCCACTCGCTTCGCACGCATCTCTACCGACGTAGAAGCTACTCTCGAGTAGGAGACATGGCCCTGCCATTCTACTACGTACACACTTTTTAAGACATTAAAAAGTAACAAGTTGTCCTTGAAATGTAATTTACAAAAGTCCTTCGTTTGGTCTGGATAGTAAATTTTATGTAAGTGTGTCAACACGAAGAACAAAATGATAATAATTTTTTTTTTTTTTTAATTTTTTTTTATTTATTTTTTTTTTTAAGTTGGAATTTCAAAATTAATATTATCTGAAAAACTCAACAAACCCTTTTTAACCAATCAGAAAGTTTTCTTCACCCTTTGAAATATATATGGTAAAAAAAAAACTTTTTAAAATAAATAATAATTTAAAAGTAATTTAAAGCGTGTTTTACGTATCATGATATGTGCTTATTTATTGGTCTTTGGTCTTAACTATTACCAAGAGCGCTTTAAAAACTATATCTCCAAGTTTCATCAGACGTAATTTACAAGAAAACAGGTTCCAAATCCCCGATTCAGATGCTATGAAGTCACAAGTATACTATTACTGCTGCATTTTCACCCAATATATTTTTACTACCGTTCGAAATAAACACCCCTATTTCCAAACTAATAAATACACCATCATTTTTGATATTGGAATAATATTGAACGGGATGGAATTATCACAGTTGGTACCAAGTACAGTTTGTGCTAACGGGAAAATTATACAATTAGTTGAATAGATTAAGCTTCCTTTGCCTGATAGTAAACAAATACTGCAAGGGACTATAAGATGACGTCATAGAATGAACATTTTACTCTAATGGTGTATGACTGATAGCCTAATACAAAGTTGGTATTGATATATTCAAATCTCGATGCTGTACAATGTGATGTAGAATGATGCGGGGTATTGAGGAACATAGAAACATAAGGAGAGCCACTTTAAACTGGTTTTATTAGGCCGATTCACCACACTGCCAATTTATCGTGTCCAGAAGATAAGTTAATTGGTTTGATGTGTCAGTTAAACAATTCTTCCTCTGTTTACAATAAAACCTTATATGTTTTAAGCACTACGATATAGATCATTATTATAAACTATTAATATGGTGGTGCAATACAGAATGTTCATAAAGTATGGAATATATAAACGTAATATTAAAACGGTTGAACATAAAAACTTTGGTGTATTTATAAGACAACTATTCACTTCCAGTTTTGATAGTTTTGAATATTGGCGGACATTTTGAAATAAGTTTATTTTATTTTAATATCAATAGGATCATGTGACACATTATTTTACATTTTAAAATTTTTATTCTGAGTTCAATGGTGGAATTAGTTTTTTTTTTAAATCCCATTTCCTTAAAAAGTTATCAACTAATACAACTACACAAGGTTTAAAAACATAATTTACAGGTGGAAAAATGAGTGGGGTACTTTTAAACATGTAAATAAGGTGGTTTTTTCTGAACTTGTACCTCTTGCTTACTTCCTATTTGAATATTTCAAAAGTAAAATGTATTTTTACCAACCAGAAAACCTTAATAAACTACAAAATAGGATACGATAATAACTGTATCAAAAATTTAAAACTATCAACACAGAAAGTAAATGTAATCTTATAATTATATACAAAAAAAAAAAACGAAATTTTTATGTCTGCCGTTTTAAAGACGATTGTATATATTCCATACTTTATAAAATATCTGTATATCTAACACAAAGATATTACAATTATTGTGACATGAAATCAAGGTAATCTCTCTCTACATAGATAATGTATGGGGTTAAAAAGATGAATCAAGTTATTTGGTGGTTTTTTTATACTTATATTTTTATTACAATTTTTTTATAATAGACCGATTTATCATACGACCAATTTATAGGGTTCAAGAGATAAGTCAAATTTGGAAGTTTAGTTATATATATATATATATATAAAGATATATATATTACAACTCTTCCACAATTTTACAATAAAACCTGATATAAAACTTGATAAACCAATGTATATTATGTGGCTAAATAAATACGAAAATGAAAATATTTTTAAATAGTCAAATATTTTTAACTTCATTTTCGGACATTGGTTTTAAAATAAAAATGCAGATATAAATTATATATCGAATAACAACATTTTTATAAGAAGTATATATCCCCAAGTAAGGAAAAACCTAACAGGCGTATTTTCAGTTGTTTAAAGGGAATATAAAACGGAAGTTAAGTTTTATTGGATGGATACAAAATATAACTTAAATGTGCTTTCAGTTTGATTGTTCGTTAAATACTATCTACATATATTCGCGAAGTGTATACAACATAACAATATAAAATAAATCCACGATTGGTTCAATATTTCCTGCAAGTTGTATTAATCTATTAAATACACAAACATACATTAGAATAAATAAAATTTACTGTCCCAGAAAACGTAAAAACAATAATATATATTTTAGCTAACAAATTACAACAAAGTCCCCCCCCCCACCCCAAGAAATGATTTGAAACAAGTAAAATATTAAAACGATAATTAATTAAAGAAATATCAAAGAGAATGGAATAATATAACTGAACGAAAACAACCCCTAGAGATTCTTCCCTTCCTTATTTAAATGTTAAATATTAATTTGATATCTAGATGGAGATATTATCGTACCAGAGAGATTTCATTAATATGTAATTCAAGATTTCAGGGAGCAATTAAATATTGAAATGTTGAATGAAATAATACAAACTTTCCTATATTGTGAGTTTATAAAATTAATTTATGTTCAATTTATAAATCTTAAATCTCCGATCGTTGTAATAATTATAACGATGTTAGGTTATTCAATGAAATAAAAGAGTTTAATAGGATTTTACATATATTTTTATTTTGTGTATGTAGATAGAAATTTGTGTGGTGTGTGTGTGTGTGTGTGTGTGTGTGTGTGGGTGGGTGGGTAATAAAGTGCTTTAGACCTAGACATTATCCACTAAACATTAATTACTTTAACACGAAAAATCTGTTAGTAAATTTCGAAATGGGTGATCAATTTAAAAGTTAAAACACTGTTTAATTCCACAGGAACTTATGCCGTGTAACTTAAAACATTTATCTAATCGTGATGAAACTTATTAGGAAGTGATGTATTAGTAAAATAAATAGATATTTAAATCACAACGTCAATATTATTGAGATAACAGTAACAGATATTGTTCTTGGAATATGACTAGGGTTTACAATGCAATGAGTATGATTTAATATATATATATATATATATATATATATATATATATATATATATATATATATATATAAATGTATATATATATATATATATATATATATATATATATATATATATAATAGAATTGCTGGTCAGGATTGCATTTCAAGTCTAAAACTTACACAAGCCTTATATTTGCAATTTACAATCTACGAATATTAATATCAAGGTCTGCTAAACTAGCCGATGTTTAAACAACAAACTCTCCACAAATATTACATAAAATATCTCACTCATATATAAAAAATAAATAAATATAAAATTAAACTATTCGTCAACAAGAAAAATGACAGTTCAAGTAAAATGATGTTTAGTAGTTTTCGAACAAAAAAATAAAAATAATCACTCGTGAACAACGTTTTAAAATGTGGTAAATATTGCACAAATGTTTATGTGCAAATAAGGCCTCAAATAGTGTAAATATTTCAAAAATACTTATTTTGCCGTGGGTAAGAGCAAAAATATGATAAATACGGCACAATTATGTGTGTATATATTATATTTGACTCTCTAAAAATATGGCTAATTATGCTGATACATCCTTGTGTAAATACAAACTTGAATACGGTAAATGTTGCACAAAAATTTAGATGCTAATACCTCCTTAAATGTGTTAAAAAAATGCATAAATATTTGTTTCTCAATACACCCTAAAATATGATAAATATTGCATTAATATTGTTATGTAAATACTAACTCAAGTAAGTTAAAATATATGGTACAAAAATATGTGTGTAAATAGTGTGTAAATACAGCCTTTAATATGGTAAGTATGTCACGAAACTTGTGAGTGTAAATACGGCTTCAAATATGGTAAGTTAAGCACAAATATTTATATATATAAATACAACCAGAAGTGTGATAAATATGTCACAAATATTAATGTTTAAATACGGCACTAAGTATGGTAGATATTCCAGATGTATATATATATATAGTCTCAAATATGGTGAATATGACACAAATATTTATGTGATAATACTGTTATAAATAAGGTAATGTGTGTGTGTTTGTGTGTGTGTGTGTGTGGGGGGGGTGTAAATATAGTCTCAAATATGGTAAATATTGTACAAATATTTTTATGAAAATACGGCTATAAAATGGTAAATATTGCACAAATATACGTGTAAATACACGTAAAATATAGTAAAAATTGCACAAATATTATTGTATAAATACGGCTTCAAATATGGTGAATATGACACAAATATTTACGTGCGATAGACGCGTGTTTGATATAAATGGAATTTGCTTAAAATACCATGGTAAAAATAAAAAAAAAATAAATTTCCGACACTTTAAAGAAAACGACTATTATTATAAACTGTCTCTTGACTTGGTACAATGAGCCTTGATATAGAAAATTGTATTGACGTCAAGTATCCCCCAACTTCTTGAAACTTTCCTTTGATACTGTTTATAAAGGGACGCTTTTCAACAAAGTTTGAAAACATTTTTAATTCGTTCAACAACAGATGTACAATAAAAGTAGCAGTAAGCGAATCACGTTCTACAGAGTGGATAATTGAGATTTTCCAGAACTAAGAAACTAAACAGCTGACTCCTTGAAATACATTGTTGGGAAAAGCAATAACACAACTATAAGCGCCATCTTGGTACTTACCCAGCCCGTTACACCAATCTAATACAAACAGATATTTTAAATGTCGTGCCCAATTGGTCAATTGAACGTAGTAGGATATTTAAAATTCATTCTACATGAAGGATCTCATCAACTAGCGTAACTTTATTTAAAACTGTTGTTACACAGGTTTTTTGAAACTCGTAGTTGTAAAAGTCACCACTTTCTTAACCTCGTAGATATGTCTACATTTAAGGGTATCCATTCGCTTCCCTCGTATCAGCGTCTCTGCCCAGTCGGGCCTTCAAGCTGTACATATACGACGAGCCCCACTCATTACACTAATGACCAAATTTCGAAACAGTATTGGGAGGTTAGTTTTTGATATTAAACATTTACAGGTACGCAAGGACCCTTAAGGACGTTATAATTTCACTTGTATGTCTGTCTGTAACTCGCAACCAGTTTAAACAGGCAAATAGTAAAAAAATATTACGGTAACAAAACAAAAATGATGTAATACAAATACATTTTTTTTTAAATCGATTTTTTTATATATGCGAAAGTTAAAAGTTATTCTCATTACGAATGTGTATGTTTTACTTTACGAAAAATAAAATCTTGGTGCTAGGCCAAATTTAAAGATATTTTTAACCTCCCACCCCACCCTAATCTTGAAAATCTACGAATCTAAAAAAGAAAATCTGTATTTGAAATTTAATTGCAGTGCGAAATCATGTATTATAGTTTTTGTACGACAAATAGGTTGCAATTCAATTTAACCACACAATGTGAAACACGGTGTGTATAAGTTTTTAAACAATTTATGTGAATTGTAAGACAAAAGATTTTATAGTATTTAAATTATGTGTTTTGTATTTTCTTTGATATCTCCTTATTAGGTTCCGTAGGTCAAACTAAGTGACGTAAAAATATCACTCGTCTGTCTGTATGTTTGTAAGTCGCAACCAGTTGACACAAATAAGTTCCTGTATATTTCACAATTTGCATTTATATTCTTTGTATTGTTCCAATTTTATGTGAAATACAGCGGTAACAAAAAGATGACCTTGGGGTAGTTAATATGCAAATACTGAGTTGATAAATTAAATTTTTTAAATATTACTTTTGGGGTGTTAAATAAAGATAGATATTATTTTGATAACGAGTAGGTTTGTTTATTTGACGAAGAAATTACCATTTTGGCGTTAAGCAGCTAAAAGAATTGGACTATATATATAAACTCACCGTATATGCATAAAAAGTCTTGTGGGTTTTGGACAAACTTGAACCTTTTACTAACAATAGTTTAATTATTTTCATCGTAGAGATGTTGGTGTTTTAAATTTGAAACATTACAAATTACAACAATTAAAAACTACAAATTTGTATTTAATTTAGTAAATTATAAATTTAATAAAACAAGACATAAGAACAAGAAACACTTTTAACTGGCGTCATTTTGACGTTGTCAATTATTTTCTACACGAGTATTTATAATCCCCTACCTCAAATATAATTTCTTCATGTTCCTAAATAAAATTTTGTTGCTTACGTACTGACGACAACGATGACGGACGGACTGGATGTCGAAAATAACATTCTCAGTTCCCTGAGTACATGTTACCTGAGTACATGTTACCTGAGTACATGTTACCTGAGTACATGTTACCTGAATACATGTTACCTGAGTACATGTTACCTGAGTAGATGTTATCTGAGTACATGTTACCTGAGTACATGTTATCTGAGTACATGTTACCTGAGTACATGTTACCTGAATACATGTTATCTGAGTACATGTTACCTGAGTACATGTTATCTGAGTACATGTTACCTGAGTACATGTTACCTGAATACATGTTACCTGAGTACATGTTACCTGAGTACATGTTACCTGAATACATGTTACCTGAGTACATGTAACCGAGTACATGTTACCTGAGTACATGTTACCTGAGTACATGTTACCTGAGTACATGTTACCTGATTACATGTTATCTGAATACATGTTACCTGAGTACATGTTACCTGAGTACATGTTACCTGAGTACATGTTACCTGAGTACATGTTATCTGAGTACATGTTATCTGAGTACATGTTACCAGAAACTCAGAAGAAACAAGTTGCTCTAAACTGTATCGATTAAAAACTTACCCTATTCAAGCTAAACTGGTTAAACGATAGTTACACAACGTTACCTGTAAACTTATTAATGTGAATGTTATTTTTAGCTTATTCAGAATTCATTTCGACGTGAATTATTTCTAATTACATGTCATCATATGTCACGAAAACGCCTTCAAAACATGATATAGCCTAATTAGACTCTTCAATAATAACCTTGACCTAGATGTGTACATTCGGTTATGTAAGCAAAGAAATATTGATCCGGAGAATTGACTCAGGTTGACCTCCACAACAGTGCGGTATCCTGCAACTGTAGAGCTAAGACTGTTTAAGTTACTGTTAGTAATTCCCGTCAGTTAAATATTAGATACAGTGCGTCTAGTGTCGTAATGTTATTCCAAAATGTATTGTTAGCGAAAATAAAGGATTGTAATAATCGAACCTAATTTTCTTTTATTGTTCTTGATGAAAGCGTAGGAAATATAATTTTATAAATATATTAACGTAAGCATTTTATTAAAAAAGTTGTATACAAGACACGGTTAAAAGAGAGTAAACTACAGGATCTGTAAGAAATTAAAAACGGAATAAACCTCTCTGTGTCTGGACTCCAGAATCGAATATGTAAATTATAATATTTTTACAAGTAATATATATATATATATATATATATATATATATATATATATATATATATATATACAAATTATCACTATAGAGTAGTTTAAAATACATATAGTGCGGCAGGATTATATATTCCTTAAACTTGAAATCACACCTAGTAACATTTAGAAACAACTGAAGGTTTCAGAAAAACAGATTTGTTTGCAACGGGCTTCTCGGTAAGTGGCTTTTCGTAAATGGCTTAATAATAACTGTATTTTCACTAACTTGTTTCTCAATAACCAAATTCTCAATATCTGAAATAACAATAACTGACTTCTCAAAAACTGGTATCTCAATAACTGGTTTTTCAATAACTGGCTTCTTAATAATAGGATTCTCAATAATTGGTTTCTCAATAATTGACTTCTCAACAACTGGTTTGTCAAATAGTTACTTCCCAATACCTATCTTCACCGTAATTTTTTTTCTGGTTTCTCAAAAACTGGTTTCTCAATAATAGGCTTCTCAATAACCGGGTTCTCAATAACTGGTTATGTCAAAACTGGTTTATTATTAACTAGATTATCAATAACTGGCTTTTCAATAACTAGAGTCTTAATAACTGGTTTCTGAATAAATGTTTTTATTAAACTAGATTCTTTATAACTGGCTTCTCAATAAATAACTTCTCAGTAATTTTTTTTTCTGGTTTCTCAATAATCGGCTCCTAAATAACCTGATTCTTAATAACTGTTTTGTCAATAGCTGGATTATTATTCACTGAGTTATCAATAACTGGGTTTCAATAAATAGTTTCTCAATCACCAGTTTCTAAATAATTGTTTTTATAAAATTTGATTCTTAATAACTTACGTCTAAATAACTATCTTTTCAAATACGGGTGTCACAATGACGCGCTTCTTAATAACTGGTTTCGCAATGAAAGGTTTCTGTGGTTTCTCATTATCTGTTTTTTTTTTGGTTTTTTTTTTTATTAACTTACTTCTCAAAACTAGCTTTTCCAAAAAGATTTTCTGTTTTTTCAAAACCTGGTTCCTCAATAACTGGCTCCTAAATAAACGTCTTCTCAATACCTGGATTTTTAATAGCTATTTTTTCAATAATTTCTTTTTCAAAACTATCTCGTTATAATTGGTTTCTCAATAGTTGCTTTCAAAATAACTGGTTTCTCAATAACTTACTTCTTAAAATTTACAGCATAATAAATGGCTTTAGTTTCTCAAAACCTGGTTTCTCAATAACTGACTACTCAATAACTAGCTCCTAAATAAACGTCTTATCTGTTTTCCTATTAACTTACTTCTCAAAACTAGCTTCTCAAAAAACGACTTTTCTGTTTTCTCAAAACCTGGTTCCTCAATATACGTCTTCTCAATAACTGGATTTTTAATAGCTAGTTTCTCAATATATTGCTTCTAAAAAAACTAGCTCATTATAATTGGTTTCACAATACTTGCTTTCAAAATTACCGTAACGACAATACTATTTGATTAAACGAGCATTTAATGTCGGCAAGCAAGGTTCAAAATTGTTTTTTCACCAATTATTAACCGTAACTTTGTTTACTTTGGTTTTTCACACGGGTGGTCATTATTCTTCTCATTTCACTACAATTTGAACGAAATCGGTAGTGTCAGTTTTGAAAAAATTACGTGTTTTTTTATTAGACCTATAGTTTTTTAAATTGTTTTTATTGTTACCGATAAATCACTTATAGATACTTTTTCTATCGCGTCTAATACGATTTTATTAAATCTTTAGAGGGGAAATGTGATCATAATCGTTAGAGCAGAAAAAAGGTCGGATCATTTTGAGAAAAACGGTATTTTGTGTTTGTCTTAACATAAAAAAAATTAAAGTATGGAGTTGTGGCCAAAATATTTCTAAAATCGGTCCTCTTTTATTGTCTATAGAACACTGAAACACGAAAGATGGTAGACACACATAATTTAAATTAGGAGCCCCTAAAGGCGTATATATCCGTATTATTAATCTAAGATGAATCATTTTTAGTTTGCTTTTTTACGTCTAAGGCTTATTCTTTTCTACCACTTTTCATAACAATGGCTGGTTTGCCTGTTGCTAAAAACTAAATTAACAGTATTTAAAAATGCTTTTATGTTTAGAGTGGGGTGGGACATATTCAATATATTACCTGTAGAAGTGCAGAAGAGAAAAAACTTGAATAAGTTTCAAAATCTGTAAAAATATGGCTATAATCAATAGAAAATATCGAACAAATTTTAAATTGAAACTTATATTCTAGGCCCATTGATGTTGTCATGGAGTGTATGTCTTGTAAGAGTGTGTATAAATGAGGTCTATATGTATAAGATTGTGTGGATGTAAACGTAAAATTATATTTTTATTTCTTTCCGAAAATTCAATCTTGATGTTTCTTTCTCATTACACCTGAATATATTTTTGAATAGTGTATGGCACTGTAGCTGATCTTTTCTTAATTTTCCCCTAAATTTATAGAATTAATTTTAACTATGGTAAATACCACACAGGCTTAGATGCCTAAGGATTCTTCACATATTAAATAAACAATGTAGAAATATGATCTAATTCTTATTTATACATTTGAAGCTATGTATATATATATATATATATATATATATATATATATATATATTTAATTCTATATCAAATGTATTGTATTTAATTTTGAAGATATATTGTTATTATTAAAGTCGACATCACTTTTTGAAGCCATCCCTTAACATTCTCTACAGCATATAAGGACAATTGCAAGTTTAAACTTTTAAGTGGTTACAAAACTAAATATACTCACTGAATATTTATTTGTACATCGAGTTTTTCTTTACGTACCTGAAACAGAAATAACATACATTTATTTTCACATTTAAAAATTATATTTAATGTAAGTTTAACATTTTTAGAAGTAAAAGAAAACAAATATTTAAATAAATCGATTTGGTGTGCCAATGATTTAGAAGAGTATCAGTTTAAATTCGATTTTTTTTAAATAAACATCTGTACATATTTAACCATTAACAAATATTTCTACTCCGACAATGGAGCAAAATTGACTAACACTATAGCATTTACTGACTAACAAGTGTTATAAAATTAGGGACCGCCAAATAGTTATTTTTGTGGTTGATTAGAATCTGTTTCTATAATTTAAAAAGTAAAGACAATTCAAGTAGTACCTCATTTTAAATATTATTTTAAACCAAACTTTTTAAAACAGTTTTTTTCCTAATCTTCCACTATTTTTCGTACATTTTTTATTTTTTCGGATACTCCATATTCTATTGCGAAAATTCATTATCACTATTATCAAACAATAATTAGATTTTCATGTTTGCAGTAAACAAATCACATATAATTAATAAATATTTGAATATTACCTGAGTGCATATCCGTGATGTAACTTAGCCGTGTTAAAAGGACACGATGTTTCCTATACAACATCGAGATGCTAACCTAAACGTCATAATATTAAGGATCTGATGATGGAGTTACGCTCCGAAACACGTCGTCCTATTAATACGTGAGTGATATATACACAGGTATTTTTAAACTAATTAAAAAAACGAATTGTGATGGAAAATTTAAGTCAACCCAGAGATTTACGTGTATTGGATATACATTTTTTAAAAAATTAATGACGTCATTTTGCCAATAATGTGAGAGAAAAGAAGAACTTCATGTTAGTAATATTTATAGACTAATATATAAAACTTAATCTAGACTCCCACAAAGAAAATATACAAAACTAAAATCATTAAAAACTGTTAAAATCAAAATAAAACACAACTTACAATTCAAAATAATTTTTTTTTAAACTAATATTAATCATTTATACAGGGTGTTTCAAAAATACGTGTCGTAACTCTGAGAAGTGATTTAGGACAACAAAAGAATGAAATAAGTTTCATTAAACTTAAGCCCGAAAACGAGTCGTTATCTATCTGTGAGTCATATTGTGTTTTTTTTTTTTTTTTTTTTTTTTTTTTTTTAATAACGATAACTTAAAAAATGATTTTCTTGTATATACGTTTTTAACATGTTTCACCAGATGCGAAATATTTAAATAATAAGCTAGCTGAATTCAAGAGAGTTGTGATAATCACAAATAAAAGGTTCAGATAACCTATGTAACAACTTCAAAACATCTTACCCTACTGGATAAGACTCCTTGACCTACCAGTACTATTGTCATTTCCTACAAGGCCCATAAAACCAACGTTTTTGGTAATACATTAAAAGTTCTGTTTATGTTACGTTGTATGATGGGCAGGGTATGTACCATAATGTTACATCAGCAGGTTTCCCCATGTATTTTTGTTTTTTTTTAATTGAAGGTCACTTTTTTGCGTTTTTTATACAATTTAAAAGCTCAAATCCAAAAGTCGGGTGAAAAGTAATAAAAAAACCGCTTAACTCATCACTCTGAACCACCCTGACCTTACTTAACCTAAACAAACATAACATAACATAACATAACCTAACCTAACATAACATAACACAACCTAACCTAACCGTATTTAACCTCCAATTGTTCCACAATTAAGTTACGAAATATTTTATTTTCATCAAACAGTAATATAAAGATAAACAATCTATCATGTAAAATATAGGGTTGTAGATTTTCCTTCAATTCTCAATTTCAAGTGATAAAATTAAAACCTTGTTCGGTTTACACCTGCTCAGTGTCACTACATAATTAGAGAAAATGAATTTAGGTAGGATAATTACTTTAAAAGTTTACATCTTGAGGTTTCCAGCTATCTTATCTCTATCTTGAGCCTCCTTTCCATTACTTACTCTGTATTATGTATACTTGAGTAATTAATAATTACAATGATTTTCACTTCTCTTAGCATAGGTTACTTTAGACAAGGAAAAAACATTTTCAAACTTTACGTCCAAATGTGCCTTCACATTAATTTAAATAAATACCTAAGAGAGAGAGAGAGAGAGAGAGATAGAGAGAGAGAGAGAGAGAGAGAGAGAGAGAGAGAGAGAGAGAGAGAGAGAGAGAGAGAGAGAGAGAGAGAGAGAGAGAGAGAGAGAGAGAAAGACAGAGAGAGAGAGAGAGAGAGAGAGAGAGAGAGAGAGAGAGAGAGAGAGAGAGAGAGAGAGAGAGAGAGAGAGAGAGAGAGAGAGAGAGAGAGAGAGAGAGAGAGAGAGAGAGAGAGAGAGAGAGAGAGAGAGGAGAGGAGAGAGAGAGAGAGAGAGAGAGAGAGAGAGAGAGAGAGAGAGAGAGAGAGAGAGAGAGAGAGAGAGAGAGAGAGAGAGAGAGGAGGAGGGAGAGAGAGAAAGAGGGGGAGAATTTCTATGTAACAGCACTCATATAAACTTGGATGGCAAAATTTTCAAAACACAACCTCAAAGTTCAGGTTTAATTTTATATTTTAGTTAAGTTTAAATTCAACTTTTAGGTCAATGAAATTTGCAATATAGAAATAAAATAAAAATTTGTTACATACCCATCCAATCATGAAATGTAATGATGTAAGGAAATTATCTTACATTTATCTGAGAGAGAGAGAGAGAAGAGAGAGAGAGAGAGAGAGAGAGAGAGAGAGAGAGAGAGAGAGAGAGAGAGAGAGAGAGAGAGAGAGAGAGAGAGAGAGAGAGGAGAGAGAGAGAGAGAGAGAGAGAGAGAGAGAGAGAGAGAGAGAGAGAGAGAGAGAGAGAGAGAGAGAGAGAGAGAGAGAGAGAGAGAGAGAGAGAGAGAGAGAGAGAGAGAGAGAGAGAGAGAGAGAGAGAGAGAGAGAGAGAGAGAGAGAGAGAGAGAGGGGCAGAAACAGAAGACCGTCGTGTAGAATGCACAACGAGATAATGGCTTCATTAAAATATTTTTCTTTTAAACAAATCGTAGAAAGGAAAACAAGAGGGTTTCAGGCTGCCTTAGTGAATTAAAGGATTACTTTAAAATAGAAAAAGATATCACGAAAATCCAATTAGTGGAGTTTTATACAAAAAATAGACATATTATATAGAGGTCATAATGATTATTTGATTCAGTTTTGGGGTAGCAAAAAGGTAATTAAATGATGTACGATTTAATTTACAATGAGCAACAAAAAGGGATTTTGGGCATACTATCGGTTTATCGTTTGTCCAAAGCTGAGAAAAGTAATTGACCTATTTTTATTAATAGATTAATCCCCCAAAATATAGTGACGAGCCACATATAATAGCAATATACGGTGAAGAAAATAAACGAAAAAAAAATTAAAATTAACAGCTGACCATTAAAAAAATTGATTTCGTTAAAAATACTATTTAGGTTGATTTTATCTACAAGCGAAGCAAAAACCTATGTATATATTAATATGTATTTTTATTACTTTTTAAAAATTCTATCGGGAGTCCTTGTATACCATAAGAAGTTTATGGGCAAGAATTCACTTAAAATGATTTTTTTTCACGTTTAAATAGAAATACAATATATAATTTTATCTTTGGTTTTATGTGAGAAAGTTAGTGCAATGTTTTAAAACAATTTATTTATTTAACGGTAGCTTAGTATAATCACTCTACTAACTGTGATTTGTCATATTGATGAATCATAGTTACCTTTCCAACCAAGCCACTGCCAGTAAGATTCCTTATCTCTTCTAATCAAAGTCCAACTACATAGATATTCTAGTCTTCGCACAGTCTGACTTAGTATAAACATAACTCCGCGGTGTGCGTTCGGTTTTAGGTTATGTTTTCGTTTGTTTTATTAATCGTGTATAACGTGTATTTTACGTGTGAAGTGTGTGTGTGTATTTGTGTATAATGTGTATTGTGTTATTTTAATTTATTGGTTTGGTGTTTGTTTTAAAGTTACAGATTGGTTTGATTTGCTGAATTGCATTAATATCAAGTAAGTATTCCTAGACCTAGACTATTTTGCCATTTGTTTTCTACAATTTATTTTTTTAGGAAAACATGAGAAATTTTTAGAGTAAGAGTTTATTAAATAACATAACCTAACCTAACCTAACCAATTTTTTTTAAATTAAAAAAAAAAAAAGTTTACTTTATGGTGACGCCTTATTTTCAGGATTTTATTTTTATTTTTTCGTCTACTACATACTTCTTAAGAATAAATAATGTTTTACTTGCGCAGATCACTATTTTTTACTGAAAAATCACAATAAAAAAAACTATCAAATCCAATGCATTTATAGGTTAAAACATAATGGCAATTAATTATTATAATAGCGTATGGTTTGACGCATGCGCAATAGACAATGAGACGACGCAAGATTGCTATTTCATATGGCACAGGTTTATATATATATATATATATATATATATATATATATATATATATACAAAACCACAAGGCCAAACCTTTCGTTAGTTTATTGAAGTTAATAATTTGAAATTAGATTATTAATAAGGAGGATTTACAGCATATCACTTGATCTCTTTGGATTACTATAGATTGAAATATGTTTAGTAACATATGAGACGTAAATATGAGCATCTGCTATTATATCTAACCTATAAATACTTCGGACTTTAGATTGTGATTTTTAGTGGAAAATACTGATCTACGCAAGGAAAACATGATTTATACTTAAGAAGTATGTAGTAGACGCCACTTAAAAGTAAACATTTACCATTTATTTTATTTAATTAAAGAAATCCAGTTTTGTTTAAGATAAACTGTCACTTTAAACTAATTCGTTTCGCGCGAATTGGTTTGAGACAAAGTTATTGAGACGTTTATGTACTCTATTAGGCTACATATCGCTACAATAGTAAAAAGGTATGAAATCTTTCATCCGCTGACATAAGCCCCCCCCCTCCTTGCAGAATCAAATAACCGTTTATTCCAACGATAAATATGTATGTAAAAATTTCACTAATTTGAATCCAGTTTTTATTTTAATGTAAAACCTTATTTCACTGTAGAAGCCTGAAATACTATTGTTTTCCTTATTCTTGAAATGATCCTGGAAAACAAAATATTTTAACAAACCCATTATCGTTTGTTCTTATAAGAGATGAACTTCTTAATGACACAACAGTTTAGTTTGGTCTAAATAATGGCTCTTCTCTCTATTACTCCCTGTTGTTCATTCTCGCTCGTTTAAGTATTTATATTAAGGTGTTTAATGGTATTTTTGTCTCGCCAATATATTATAACTTCCATCATTAACAAATAACTTCAAACAGAGAATTGACGTTTTGCTGCATTTCTTTCCATAGCTATTAATAGCAGGTTCTATTTAGTTGATGACTTAATATAACTAAAAGAAAGATATACATGAAGTACCTATCAACTTTGCATTATTCTGATAAAGTGTCACACATATATTGAGACATAACTGTTTAATGTAGGAATGGTATAGTTAAATGTTGTCCCTCTACATTACATATGAGATAATTTTCAATCTATGATTTTATTTTTATATTTATTATTGCACAGTGTTACAATATGAGGAGAGTCAATATTGGATTCTAGAAGTTTAAAATGAACACATGGGCCAGGCGATGTCAGAATTTATGTCTTATTAAATTAATAATTTGAAAATATATTTGAATTATTATTACCATTTATACAAGAAAATTATGCTGTGGTAATTACCCATCAGGATTGTGCAATGTAATACAAGCAGATCATCTAAATGTAATGCCCAAAATATGTTCTTGGGTATCGTATGACATGTTAAACAGTGTAGGCACATCAAAGGGTATTATCCAGTAGTATATGTTTGTTTCAAATGGTTGTTACACAGGTTTTCTTAACCTCATAATTTTGGATATGACTATTTTCTTGTTTTCGTCGAAGCCAGAAATGTGTATATGTTAACGGAAATGTATAAAATCTACTCATTCTCTAGATTGCCCAGACATTCTATACAATACCTAGGCGTTTAAGACAAAGTATGAAATAAAGTAATTTTGCTAGATCATTACTCACTTTTCCTAGTCATTTTACGGTTTAACAAGCAAAGTATTAAATGAACGAATTTGCTCAGAAAATTATTTACCTTATATTTATATAAAAAAAATTAAAAAATTAAATGGAGAAAATAGATTGCGTGTGTACTAAATATTTACTGAAGTAAATGAACCCAACCAAACCTAACTTGAAAGATATGGAAAACACGGTCTTTTAACATCAGCCTGAAGTGAAGCAGTTCTATCGAATGGCTAGATAAAGTATGAAATATACTTATTTGAAAAATACTTTATTGTGTTTAAAAACACAATTTTAAACACTCGTCATCCTCAGTAGTGAAATGTTTGGGATTAAATATCCAAACGATATTTCAATATTCACTTTATTGTTAACAAAAGGTTAATAATTGTGAGTAACAATTGTTTGAACCTCACTCAATAAAGAAGAGAAAACACAACTTAAAATAATTTCTGTTTAAGTCCACGTTTCGACTGAGAAGTCGTCATATTCTGTAGGAAAATGTTTGGATTTAATTGTGCAAAGAATATTTCAATATTCACTTTAAATTAGTAACAATTGTTTGAACCTCACTCAATAAAGAAGGAAAAACACAACTTAATTATTTTTTCAAGTCCACGTTTCGACTAATAAGTCGTCATCTTCAGTAGCGAAATGTTTGGGTTTATTTATGCAAACATTATTTCAATATTCACTTTAAATTAGTAACAATTGTTTGAACCTCAGTCAATAAAGAAGGAAAAATACCACTTAATTTTTTTTTGTTCAAGTCCAATTTCTACTAATAAGTCGTTATCTTCAGTAGCGAAATGTTTTGGTTTAATTATGCAAACAACATTTCAATATTCACTTTAAATTATGTTAGATTATTTTGTATGCTTGATTTATTTGTTTGTTTGAATTTAATCGTGTGAGTCAACTTTATTAAATCAGGTGCTTTCACCATGTAAGACAATTTTATAAGTTTCTGGGGGTTTCTCCTTAGACTCTACTATTGATTCAAATTTCGCTTGGCTGTGGGCTGACTCTAAAAAAATGAAACTGGATAGGGAAAAAATACAAATTTTGATTTAGAACAAGTTTAATAAAATCGAAAATGTTCATGAATACCCTTTCACATGAAATCTCTATAATCCACTTGGAAATAAAACATTAAACTTTTAGATTCGAGTTGGCCATTCCTCGAATTTATTAAAATTTATTGAACAAAAATAACTGAACAAATTTATTGAACATATTCTAGACTGCCAATAACAAATTTCTATCACCATAATATTACATCTAAATAAAGCCTTAACAAATGTACAATATTATCATTATCATTATTTATTTACTTAAATTGTACAAAATTGTCCCTATTCCCTAATTTGTTTTAATGAGTTTATATTTTAACCTTATAAAGCAATGAAACAAAACCCAGTATATGACTTCGTTTGATAATATTGTATTAACCAATTGAGATCTGATTTACATTAATTTAAGTTTAAGATTACTTACATTACACTCCACCCTTTCTTCACACTTTCACAAAACACTTTATTTTGATTTTATTTATTTCAAATTTTCACAACACTTCACTGGTGTAGATTTAGTTGATATTATTTTGTTATTTTATTATAGTAGGTTAAATACGGACTGAGTTTCTTATTGAATTTCTTTACTTGTTCCACCTCTGAAGATTTATTTTTTACTTGTTCCCCCTCTGAAGATTTATTTTTTACTACCCATTTTTCACGCGTTGTTCTCCCCTCTTCTTTTTTTTGAATCCCTCGTGTTTCTTTCTCATTGGTTAATTTGGAATTTTTGTCGTTCTCATTGATTTTCCTAATTTGCAATCTTTCACACGTAGAACACTTGTTCAATGCTTAATTTGCTATTTGTAAAGTTCACTGCCTCTGCTTCTGTTAGGTGAAATTCGAGATGCCTTGCGCGTGTTGTCTCACATCCTGTTTCGGTATTTAAGTTGGTGTTTCAAATTAATTATATTTTTAATAAATTATATATAATAAATTTATAATAAATGTTGTAATATTGGTGTTCACCAATCTCTCTATTACAATTAGTAACAATTGTTTGAACCTCACTCAATAAAGAAGGAAAAACACAACTTATTTTTTTGTTCAAGTCCACGTTTCTACTAATATGTCGTCATCTTCAGTAGCGAAATGTTTTGGTTTAATTATGCAAACAACATTTCAATATTCACTTTAAATTAGTAACAATTGTTTGAACCACACTCAATAAAGAAGGAAAAACACAACTTAATTTGTTTTTCAAGTCCACGTTTCGACTAATAAGTCGTCATCTTCAGTAGCGAAATATTTGGGTTTATTTATGCAAACATTACTTCAATATTCACTTTAAATTAGTAACAATTGTTTGAACCACACTCAATAAAGAAGGAAAAACACAACATAATTTTTTTTTTTAAGTCCACGTTTCGACTAATAAGTCGTCATCTTCAGTAGCGAAATATTTGGGTTTATTTATGCAAACAATATTTCAATATTCACTTTAAATGAGTAACAATTGTTTGAACCTCACTCAATAAAGAAGGAAAAACAATTCTTAAATTTTTTTTTGTTAAGTTCATGTTTCGACTAATAAGTCGTCATCTTCAGTAGCGAAATATTTGGGTTTAATTATGCAAACAATATTTCAATATTTACTTTAAATTAGTAACAATGGTTTGAACCACACTCAATAAAGAAGGAAAAACACAACTTAATTTTTTTTTCAAGTCCACGTTTCGACTAATAAGTCGTCATCTTCAGTAGCAAAATGTTTGGGTTTATTTATGCAAACAATATTTCAATATTCACTTTAAATGAGTAAAAATTGTTTGAACCTCACCCAATAAAGAAGGAAAAACAATTCTTAAATTTTTTTTGTTTAAGTTCATGTTTCGACTAATAAGTCGTCATCTTCAGTAGCGAAATATTTGGGTTTAATTATGCAAACAATATTTCAATATTCACTTTAAATTAGTAACAATGGTTTGAACCACATTCAATAAAGAAGGAAAAACACAACTTAATTTTTTTGTTCAAGTCCACGTTTCGACTAATAAGTCGTCATCTTCAGTAGCGTAATGTTGGGTTTAATTATGCAAACAATATTTCAATAAGTTCTCGTCTTCAGTTGTTTACAATTTACACAAACCTTGTTAATAATGTACTACAACACAAAAATTAGAATGTTTCCACTGTTGAAGTTCTTTATTCAAGCTTCCAACTGATATTACAAGTATATTTAAATATTTTTTTCACTTTAAAACTTATAGCATTTTATAACTTTTAAATATAATTTATATTTAAATAAAGTTTCGTCACTCATCAAGTCTTTTACAAATAATAATAATAATCTGTTTGTGAAAAGGATATCTTAAACAATTTATAAAATAAATTGCAGAGTTATGAATCCTTTGATGATGATAAACATTTTTTTAAAGTTTTTAATTAAACAGGTTTAACAAAATTACATTTCCTTTCTTTGTAAACATCATTGGGACTGGCTACAAATAGTGACAAAAGAATTGCTTTCAAATACTTCTGTCTAGAATAAAACTAAAGTATATATTTAAATATTCAAAGCTAAATTAATTAACTTTCATCTTTTGAAATTCATCAACATGAATATCAGTTTTACAAAATGCAGCCTTGACTTTTTAGAAATTGAATTTATCAAAAATAGCAAACGAGATATAAAGAAAAATATTATAATAATTAATTTGCAAAAGTTCTAAAGTCTAATTTTATTGTTGATAAATGTTACACTAATTGTATTTTACTTTTATTGTTGATCTGTTTATTATTTCAATATTGTTAAATACACAAAAATAAGATTTTTATATTAGTTTTTATTTATTATCCGCCCAATGATACGAAATAACAATGATACTCAGGTTATGTTAAATTTCCACAAAAACATTGGTACTTTTCTCAAATTGTAAATAATAAATCTTGCATGTAGGATATCGTTTTAATGCTCTTCTAAAGTACTTTAAATGATATAATTTTATTTTTATCCCTATCTTTTAAATGTTTAGGGATTTAATATATATAATAAATTTTCAGTAAAATACTAGAAATGACATTTAAGGGGAAAGTGGTAAAGACACAAAAAAAGAAAATTTATAAATTAAGGATGAATTTCCTTCCGTATTTTTTATTGATTTCACGTTTTTCAGTTACTTTCAAACAATTGTATGTGTGTACATATATAAGATTCAATTATATGCTTTGATAAGAAATATAAATTTTGGCAATTTTTAAACATGTTTACATTGTAAAATTGCAAAAAACGAATCACTAAATTCCTCAAAGAACCCCACTCTGTAATGATTGAAAATAATATAATAATGTTAAGGTCACCTGTCATAATATTTTTAATAACAGTTCACTTCACAATTTTACGTCAAAACATTATCTTGTTTTGTTTCATATAACGGACAGTTTCAAACAACATGTACATAATTTGTATATCTCTTTCATGTGAGTACATTACGTCATCAATCATAACAAAATCTCCTCATAATAACCGTCGATAATATCGATAAAACCCCTGACTTAAAATGTCTGCATTTTTTATCTAAATGTAAAATATATTTGTGTATTCCAACATTCATTTTAAATTTGTAGAAAAACTTTATAAAATGGGATCATTAATGCCAAAAAATCAATTTAGTTCTATCCGTATTTTTTTTAAACTCAATGTAACTCCAATTATAGATAAGATATTGAGTACAAATTTGGTAAAAGTATTTTGTATGTTGCGGTTTTCGCGTTTACCAAAAACAAGTACTTCCTTTTTATAAGTTACAAAATGGCCGCGGTTTTAAATTTGTTTTAACGTTAACGGTTTTCGAGATATTCCACTGTTGGTTTTAATTGGTCGTCATTTCAAAATAATATGTTTGGTACACTTGTAAATGATTACATACAAAATGGTTATAAAGAATTTTAATTCAATATCTCACTTTTTTCTGGAGTTACAGTAAATTCGCAATTTGTACTGAAATTTTAAAGTTATTTTGATATGTAGAATCCGATCCTGTAAAGCGCGGTACAGGTTTTTTGTGTCATGCTGTATATTATATAATGTACAAAAAATGTCGTGCTAAATTGTAAGTGGCGGTTTTATTGGGGGGAGAATATATTCATATACAGTAGGGCCTACTAATATATGTCCGTTAGGCCTTATGGAATTATGGGTTTTAAACTTAGAGAAGTAGCTGTAGAATTTAAATTCGTACATTGTTTTTATTGCAAACCTAACCTTGAATGATATTATATGAAAATAATTTGTGGCCACTTTAATTAATCAAATAGAATTTTTTTGTAAATATGAATTGCAGTCTATTTTGTTTAATCGTTAAATACATACTTTATTACGTACAATTCACATCCTACAGATTATGACATTTGTCACAACACCATTTACACCCAATACATTATTTATGTATGAAAATAATAATTTAAAACAAGGGAATCCTATTTTGGTTATGTTAGTACATATGTGCGCTTACTCTTCCATCTCTTGACCATTTTGTATTTTTTGAAAACATGTTTATAGCTTTAAATTATTATGGTATTGATTAGAAATTTGGTATACACATTTAGTATGCAATGATTTACCAGTATACCAAGAAACAAAACTTTATCTCATACGTTTTCGAAATGGCGACAGTTTATATTTTTTTAAGCTTCTTGTTTCAGCATACTCAATATTAAAAATTTGAAACATACACCTTTTCGACATTTTATAAAGATTATTTTTATTTTTGATATAGTGCTAAAATGTAGCAAGGAAATGTGTATACAAATTTAGAATCGAAGTTTAAGCAATTACAAAAGTTATATTTATTTTACAAAAAAAAAAAAATAATAAAATAGAATGTTCGACAGATAAAGAACGAAGCTTTCCAGACATTTGTGTATAAAAACATTTTTCTTTATATTGACCCAAGTAACCATCGCGTACATTTCGGCACGAGTTTTATGTCATCCTGTATATTGTGATGTTTTTATCTGTAATCATATAGTCTATTTTAAGAGAATTTATTTAATGTTTTGTGCATATACGACGATTGCTCTGTATAATATAGTAGCTCATAGGGTGGATGTTTCCTGGGGTTTGTCGAGGTTTCGTAGGGTAACTTTGGCTGTATTAAACCAACTTTGGTTTTAGATTTGCGAGTTTTGGTGGAGATCAACAGTTGTAAAATGTTAGTTTTTATGTTAATACTTATTTTTATTAGTACATATGGTTTTATATTAGTATATTAGTAATTGTGTATTTGGTTGTTTTACTTTTACTTTTACTTTTGGATTGTTAATTATTTTATAGTTTAGGCAGACTTGGTTATTTTGTTCTATATGGCACCGCAGTAATTGGGTTTTAACCTTTTGGGTCTGGTTTTGCAACATAGTTAATCTTGTATTTTATCTGTTATGAAAATTGTTGCAATAAATTTATTCTATATGTAGAGGTCCTTCAAAATGTAACTTCACCAATTATTTAGGTTCAACAGTGCAGAGTTGGATATTGTATATTGATTAAAAACAAACTACTTTTACCCCTGGTGTTATTTGTCTAATATTTCTAAGAAACTCGTAACACTGAAGTTTAAACCCATCATATTGCTTTCCAACATGTTAGATATTGAACAATATATTCTACTTCACTTTTCGTAATGAAATGTTTTACACTGTAGACAAGAACATTAAATAAAACATTTTCTATCTGTTTGCACATTAAATACGTTAACTTAATTATTTTTTTTAAACCCAACGTACCGAGATAAAATGAGTTAGAGAGAGAAAGAGAGAGTGGAAATAATTATGTTAACCATAAAATAACCAAACTGATCTGTTGTTTCATTTATGAAGACCGCCTCGTATAATTTACTAAAAAATAATGGCTTCATTAAAATATCCCCCTTTCAAGTTACTTTAAGAAAAGCATTAGAAAGAAAACGAATAAATTTAAATATAAAAGGTAACTCCGAATTGAAATTGAGTTGTATTTAATATTGGCAAATATTTAACATAATGTAAGGAGTGCGTTTTTTTTAATGAATTTTAACTGATATGTAGACAAAAATATGCATGAACTACAGAATATTGACCAAAAGTAAATAAACAAAGTTCGTTTATCCAAATAAACACCAGAGTAAAAAAAAATTGTTTTAAACTATTGAGGATCCAGTAAATTGGAGTGGGGAAAGAATTATGAAAATGGCGAAATATAGATGAACAGAGTTCGATGAAATTACTAGCGAGCAAAGAGGAGCAATCAGCTGTATATAGTCAACAAAATGTTCCGTTAATAGATAAAAAACATTTTAGTAAATTTGACATTAGTAATAGAAGGTTGAAATTATTGGAGATAATAGGTAGTTTTGATAAGTATATTGTATTAAATTTAGGAGTGAACGGCATTTAAAAGTTTAGCACTCCAAAGTACATAGCATTAACAAATTATTATTATTTTTATTCCTTAAAGAACTGAAAGTATAACAACTTCTGAAAATTTCAGTTTGATATCTCGAAGGGTTTAGTAGGAATTGCATTTTAAAAGTACAAAAAAAACGTCGGTTTTTAACGTTTCCGGTTTTGCCATTTGCAGTCCTCTTTTTAAACGTTTATATCTGAGCAAATAATAATTCGAATGATACAAATATTTTTGTCACTAAGGTCGAAGGTTCAAATTTCGATTGGGTATTTTCAAATTGGGAATATCTCTTAAAGTTTCGGAGAAATTAATTGTTAAAAACTGCCATTTTTCGCCTTTTCTAAAAACATAAGGTCTAAAACAGAAATTTGAGGTTTTGAGTTATCTACGTGAAAAGAAGCAAAATGACGAGTAGAATCCGAATATGTTTGTAAAAGTTTGATATTCCTAGTATTTTGTGAGTTATGACCTTTTTCATCGAAATAAATGTTTGTATTAATCATCATTTTATAAAAAAAAATTCTAATTTATTCCTTGAACACAACATAGCAATAAAGTTCGTGTGTATCAAGATATTGTGTGGAGTTTATTTTGTTTGTGTGACTATTTGGAATTAGAGACATACAATGTAGACTCATTTTGTAAGGTGAACTATTTTTATTTAGATTAGGTTAATTATATTCAATTTAAATTTTTAATAGCCTAATATTCTTCAGTGTTTTCGTTGACCTTGAAACGGTCTTTAATATTATTTATAGATGTATATAAATTTAACAAATTTTATTTGGGATGTTTAACTTCCTTTTTTTATAATTTCCACAATACCTTGTGACTGCTTTGGTAATTATCTCTATATTAGTACTTACGTCAAACAGTCTATTTTGAATATTTCCCTTGTTACAGCTGTTTCGGTACTATCATACCATCATCAGACAACAAAACGCTTTGAATATGTAAACACTTATAAAAAATGCACAAAAACATTATAAGAATTGGTACTACCGAATTACTGTACACGTCAAATTAAAAATAATGTTTATATGGCCACATCCAACTCGTGCTGTAGTTAACTACTTACTGATGCAGTATGTTAGATCTTGTTGACTTTGATATTGTTATCTAGAATGGCTAGAGTATCGTAGAAACAGTTGGAGCAAAATTTAGTTTTTCATTCAATAAACTCTCCGGGTTGGTTTTGAAATATTTTTAAATTTGATATTCCTCTAATACATCTATGGCTTTGGCTTTATGTAATACGTGAAGTATTACCAGATTTTCCTCAATGTTAGTATAATTGTAGTCATAGTCTACCAGGTGTTCTGCATAGTTGGAGCTCACTTTGGATATGTTTTTATGAGGCAAATGTTCTTTAAGTCTGGTTTTAAAACTCCTTCCTCTTTGACCAATATATTGTTTACAATATAATGTTCTTTTTTTAAATATATGCTTAGTAGGTAATATTTGAATGATAAATGCTGATGATATTATAGCATTTATTACTAAGTAAACTAGATTAATAAAAAAAAATCATGGTTATATATATTTTTTTAGAGACATAAACCACAATTTTCCAGTCATATTTCACATCACTTGGTCTTGTTAAATAATAAAAGACGTTTCTTGATTAATTTTCATTGTCGAACTATAACGTCTGAAAATTAATATACAGGAAAGTAGCATAAAATACGTAACAAATTTTCTGAGTACAAACAATTGTAACAGAAAGTAGAGTGATGATGATCTTATCCTGTAAGCCAATTTTACTCAATTTTAAATTAATGTAATTTTCACTAGTAACACAGTGCTACATACCAGAACACCCGGGAACAAGCTATCATGATTAATTGGAAATAATAAAACTACTGAATTAAATAGTAAAATATGAAACACCAATAGACACAGCTAATCATATTCACATAGATCGTTGGACTAAATTATACTGCCTCCTAAGAAATCCGAGAGACTGCCTCCTTGGAAAATTAGTCCTGTGGCCCAGCCAAGGAGCCCACCAAATAAAAACTATAATAAGTATAAATTAGGATGTAATGGGAAGGGATTCTAAATAATAAAATATCAATTGGCACTTTCAATTTTGTTGAGCAGTGCAAGATTACGTAGAGAGGGGGGGAGACGAGGAGTGGAGGGCTTGAACCAGCGAGCCGGGAGAGTCTGTTCCGAGAGCCGCGAGAAGGAAATTGAACGGCAGACCGTAACGGGACGAGGTCAGTCAATTTTCGGCCACGTGCTATTTAATTAATCGGTATGCTTTTCGGCCACTATTACGGCTTTATTTTATGTCTTTTTTATAAATTCTAATTATTACTGTAATCTTCTAATTCGGCGCTAAAATAAAAGATAACATTTAATTTAACTTGCGTTGCGTGCGTTCATTATCGTCCTAACCCGACTCCTTGGCCCATCCTGACAAGATTCGGCTAAAGTGTACGCGTTCTCCAGCCAGCCGGAGCTTCCAGCTGGTCAAAAGAAGTGGAGACGATCACAGTCCGATATCACAATTGTCAAACTTACAAACTTTAACAAGACTGGAATAAACTGTCAGCCATCTTGCTTACTTTGGTTGATCCTTCGTGGAGAGACACAAGTTACCGACCTCCTTCCCGGGTAACATATATCGTCACAGATTTCTGAAAATAATATGGGGAAAAACTAAAACGAAACCCTCACCCCTCCAAATCTGTTTATACATAAACATTATTATTGTGGTGTTATACTAAACCACAAAAACATGAGAATAGGGACACAGAAACAAGTCAAGTAATATTTCATTTGCTTGTGGCAAGTCATCACTTCGTTAAGCTTTTAAGACGCGACAAAGATATGAACCAACCTTACATTTCAAATCCACTTTTGTTTGTTAAAATCCCCATTTCCCTGAA